>CM062818.1:1074291471-1074567670 GCA_031772625.1 Pinus tabuliformis
CACGGGCAGTGTCACAAGGATGGCTAAGTGAAGTCACTCTTCGCAGCTGTTCCTCAAAATGGGTAAACAATCATATGGAGATGAACGATTGGCCAAATGAACGGTGGAGGTGATGGCTGCAACAAAAAACAGACCAAGGCTTTTATATGGCTGTCAAAGGTTACATTCTTTAAATGGTTATTTACCGGGCAGTTCATTTTTTAACGAGCTTAAACTTGCTCAAAAGCTTATGTTATTTTTTAACGAGCATGAACTATGACGCTAAAACTGCTCGGATCTCGTGTTTATTTTTTAACGAGCATGAACTGTGTGCTAAAACTGCTCGATAATACCAGTCATAAGATAAGAAATGTCTCCTGCAAGATTCCAATTTTTATAGAGCTTGCACCTCACATAAGCTATGCTCTTTAGCAAATTTTGACCTTTGCCCCACATCCTTTCTTCATGCAAGTTCGGAAACGACTAATCCAAAAAACAGATAAATAACCGCTCTTTGCTTGCAATCCAAAAGGTTTGCATGCCCCCAGGTATAAAATAGAATTTCAAGGCTGCCCCTCCTCTCCCTCACCTCTGCTTTTCTTTGGTGTTCCCAGCTACTTGTCATCTTGCCAATCTAATGTTAACGATACTTGTCTTCTCGTTATTCTAAGGGATCTTACGCGGTACTTGTCTTCCCGTCGTCCCAACTTTTAACGAACAGCTTTGTGACAAGAGAAGAACACTACTCAAAGACAAAACATTAATGTTATCGAGGGAGGCTTGCCTCTTTCTGGTTACCCGAAGAGTGGTTCTATTTGCTGCCGCAAATCAATCTCTTTCTTCGGCGATGTCTATCATTAGGTTACAAAGGATGGTTACAATTTGTTGCAGTAATAGAAACTCATTCTTTGGAGGCTGCCCCTACTTATCCTTTAAAACATTTGTTTTAATGGGTGAGGCTTGCCTCTTATCCAAAGACGGTTACTACTTACTGCCACAAATGGATCCCCTTCCTTGGCAGAGCCTACTTATTTAGATAAAGATGAATGACCTTTGTCAAACAAGTAACCTTGACAAAAGAATCCTGTTCCAGAACAACCCCTCTTCCATCCACGGACGGGGTACGGACTAGTCATATTCTTTCGCGGAAATTCTACCCTATACCCAAGGTTTCTTCTGCCCAAAGTAGACCAGGGTGCATGCCCCTTGGGTTCCAGTCTTATCTTTCTGAATCACTCGCATTCATCGGGAAGTAGAACCGGGGGTGGAGGCATTTCTTGAGTGAATAAGCCGTTTAGGATTGGTATTTGACTATTTGCGATGCGAGAACCCGGAAATGAAAGTTGGTCTACGAGCTTGACCATCTTTCCTTCGTGTGGAAAACACATTACTCTAAAGAGTGAGGAGACTATAGCTCCCATGCAATATATATAGTCCCGTCCAAGGAGTAGGTTATAATCCAAGGGTCCTTGGACGACCATGACATTCATATGAACTATCTTCTTCCTCAATGTAATCGGAACATTGGGGAGGATCCCTAAAGGGCGACTGGTTCCTTTATCAAAACCTGATAGATTTCTCATCTCAGGTAAAAGCGCCGGGGAACCCAGTGCTTTCCAAGCAATAGAGGAAAGGATACTCACAGATGCCCCTTCATCAATGATAGTTCCAGCCATTACCATTCTATAGATTTGGACAATGATTCTGAATGGTATATTGGCTGGTAACTGGGGTCTGCCTAGTTGGTTCCAATCAAAGGACACAACCAGGTTGCTTGGTGGTGGGACCGAAACACATGGCCGGATATGACCCTGACGATGTTCCTTCCTGCGATAAAGGAATGGGCGCATTGCCCTGATGCTCATCAGAGTCTGTGTTGATGAAAAGAATCTGGATGATGTCATCCTTATTCTCTTCAGTGAGGGTGTCATTTGAAGATGAATCTTCAACGACGGTGTCATTTGAGGATGAAACCTCTGAAGGAAGGACCGGGTCAACTGCCGTATCGACCTTTAGAATTTCGTCTGGTCTGGATTCAGTTGGTTCATTCTCAATGACCGACACTTCAACTGACCACTTGATCGGGCCAGCTGGATTTTCAACTACCGAGGGACTTGGCACGAGTTTTTGGTATCTAGGAGGAAGTCGTAACGGTGAAACCGGACGATCTTCCAAAACTCTTTTTGCCTCATCTAAGAATGGACAACGGTGGATGGCGTGATCGCCTTCACACAGCATGCAGGGTGATCTTGGTCTCCCTTTTCGTCCTTCACTCTCTCTAGTTGACAGACTGCAATCAACATGACTACCAGAGGTTGATGCTACCGGATTGTGCAACCTGGGGGACCAGTCCCTTAGTATCCAGGGAATACAAGGACAATCACGGTGGAAGTGGGTCCCTTTGCAAATGACACATGGCGATTTAGGCCCGGTCGGTGCAGTGTGTGGATTTTTGTCAGATGTCTTTTGCTTGCCCCCAGTCGCCTTAGGCTCCTTTTGCTTCTTTTCTTTCTTCTTCTTCTCCTTCTTCTCCATGGGAGGCTGACTTCTGCCGGCTCTACCTTGTGAAGATGAAGGATCAGAGGAATAATTGTAAGAAGTGGAAGGCTGGTGGGCAGTTCTAGACTGGCCTGACTGACTGTTGATTCGACTGCTCAAGAGTGGTGGTCTGAACTACATTAGTTGAAAAGAGCCATACAGGTAGGCCAATTGTCAATCTGGAAGTGACAATGTGGCCATATGGGCGCACCAACATCTCCCCAGGAGGAGAAGGGACTGGGACTTCCACCAAGGTGACTTCCTTGGTTAGTGGGCTCCATACTTTTCAACTGAAAGATCAACGCGGGAATAACAGGTGATTATGTTCCGTTTAAAATAAATTTTATTAACGACGCTTTAGACACAACTTTGCTTTTTCATGTTTTAAGAGTCGAGAAAAAGCTAAAGATGACTCTAGTCTCCTTCGATGTATTAACGAGCCCGAAGTGACAAATTCTCGGTTGGACTTTTTCAGTTATAGAGTTTGAAAAAGGCCAAAAGAAACTGCTCTGGAGATCTAGGCAGAGGGTGTGCCAAACTTTTCACGAAACCACAGAATACGTTTTACGGTACGGGTGGTCGATCTTCGTGAATGCTGTGTTCACTGCATCGCGATTAGTAGGGCGGCCGACACGGCTTCCTATGGATAAAGGCTTTGTTCCTATAGGGGTCTCCCAATATATACGCGACGGTACGTGGGAGCACAAGTCCGTATTAGTGCCACCGACTCTCAGGAGGAATCACCCACCTTCGTAGAGATCGACAGTCACTACGTTTAACGACGCCGGAACACGTCTCTACCTAGACCTCTATGTGTTTGCGTTATGTTACAAAGCGTTGTTATGTAAATTGAATTTATTTTAATGTTGATCTTGTTTAGCAGTTTGCCTTTAAGGATCACCACGAGATGTATGTAACAAATTCCTGAATGCAGTCTAAGATGAGAAGCAAACTTTTCAATCTTTCAACTTTGAAAATCTTAACTATTGAGGAGAAGAAAGGCAAATCTTTTCACACAGATCATAGAGCACACACTAATGCAAAATTTCCTAAATCAGCATGCAAACAGTCAAATGCAAAATGCACAATGCATGTATTTTCTTTTCCCTTTCTTAATGTTGATGTATTACAAAAAGAAAGTTGTTATATAACTTTGATTTCGATTTCAAGCGAAAGTAAAAAAGCTTGTCCAAAATCAAAAGACACCTTAAGATTTACTTGTTTAATCACTGGAAATACATGAAATCAAACCATAATGACGAAAGTAAAAAGACTAATCAGCTATGGATAGCAAACAAGCTAACTCTTTAGACCAGCAAAATGCCTAACACAGGTTCAATCTAAGAGGCCAAAGCAAGACTAGTTCACTTTCGTTATGGGAAATTGTAAATGATGTAAGAAATACAAAAGAACAAGTACAATTTCGTTATATAACAGAGGCGGAATGATGGCAAGTAAGGTTGGTTTCAGAACAGGTACAAGACTGGTAACTGGCTGCAAAATCTATAGTGAAAACAGGCAAGAAAAAGGGAGGAAACCCAAAATGCACAAGGCAAAATTGGGCCAACGCAGGTGCTGCACAGCCAGTCTGGCTCTCAGCGCAGGTAGCCCCTTCGGGACCTACGTTGCAAAGCAGGTAGCCTATGTACTACCTGCTTTGGAAAACGAAAGTTGCGTTTTCTCAGTTTCCGGGTCACAATTTTCTCAAAAATTCACAGTTTTTGCTCAAATCAGAAGCTATCAGTCAAGCACACACTAAGGGATGACAAGGAAGATGAAAAGCTATCACTAAGAGCTTACAAGGATCCTTGTAGATCAGCTCTTCAAATCATGAACATGCTCAGAAATGAGCTAGAGTAGCTGCCCTCTACTTCGCTTTTGATATAGTCAAAAGATTTTCGATTTGGTACTCTTTTGTTCAGGAAATGAATAGCAAAATACTACAAACAATTAAATAAATACGTTCCCCAGCGGAGTCGCCAGTTTGTTGTAGGGAAAAGTATCCGATTTGGATGACCCTATCCCACTCTAAGGGTGATAGTACCTCAGCAACAACTGTAAACAAAACTACTTAAGGTTTACTTCTTTATGAAAGCAATAGAGAATGAAGAAATGCACTAACCGTTGCCTTGCACTTAATATTTGCTCCAATCTCTTCTCTTTGCTGCTTGCTCCTAGCTCTTTGCTCTTTTGCTGGCCCAGCTATAATGAGATCCTGCAAAATAACAAAGAAGGAAACTACAAGAAACATGCATTCATAACTGATTCAAGGATTAGCATAAATCAAATATACAATCATCACAATACATCATTGAAACAAATGCATATAGAAGAACCTCAATAGATTTTATTAATGGAAGAAGTAAAGTTCTGAGAAGGTTACAACCATTGAAGGCCCCAATCTAGCAACACCTCCCAGCAGAAAGAATTTCTCCTCTTCACCTCCTTCAAGCAATCACCCAATAGTTCTATAGTGAAACCAACAACATATCATTACTTTGCACAAAATTCAAGCCTCTTGAGCTCATAGGAGAGAGCTCAATATATAGATGAATTGAGAAAGGATGACTCAGCTTGCAACTGATGTGTAGCTGCCTTGTGTCCTCTCTCTCTTCAGTTGATCTTCAGTTCCTGAGTCCACTTGGAGAACCTTGCTTCCACTTGGAGAAACAGAGCCTCTGACTCATCACAAGGTGAAATCCCTGATCCAAGTGTCATTTTTGGAAGATTCCAGAGCAATGACTCAGTGTGCCATTTGTCCCATCTCGCTCAGCGCAGGTGGCCTTTGTTCTACCTGCTTTGCAACGCAGGTACACCATGGAGGAGTTGAGTTTAAGCGCAGAATCCTAGTGGAGCACCTGCTTTGATTTCAGGATTGCTTGTTTTTGAGTGTTTTCAGGTGCAGAACTGATCTGAGAGCTGTTGGTTTGCTGACCTTGTTCCTCTAGGGGTAGGAACATCATGTTTAGGGACTTTGGATCCCTTGGATTATTGACAATTCATGCCTGATGCTGCAAGGCACAAAATTGTCTATAACATCGCTTCTTGTCGACATCAGCTCATTATCCAGGAAGTTGATCTAGGAACAACCCCTTCAGTACTTTGAAGCTTGCATGCCTCAATGGCAAGTTTCTCACTTCCGGCGACGGGTATACATCAATGACCTTCGACCGAAAGATTTTGCGTGGTGTTTGACGCCAAGTCCTTTATTCACACCATGTGAATTGTACTGCGGTACCTTGAGGGTCATTATCATTATCGGTGATTCCTCTCGCGCTTGTTAATGGTTTACATCATTGACTGGTAATCAAGCGATGTCTTTCCATGTTCGACTTCAGAACAATTCTCACATGCATCGACTTGTACTTAGAGTGAAGATCAAACGAGTTTGAAGACCCCGGGTCTAGTT
Organism: Pinus tabuliformis; assembly: GCA_031772625.1. Classification (NCBI taxonomy): domain Eukaryota; kingdom Viridiplantae; phylum Streptophyta; class Pinopsida; order Pinales; family Pinaceae; genus Pinus; species Pinus tabuliformis. Next base: position 1,074,297,398 of record CM062818.1, read on the forward strand.
TCATCCATCCGGGCTGCGATATATATTCCGGAAAGATAAAGACATTGACATGTACATCATTGCAGAAGATAATCATCCTACTCAAAGGATGATAATTTCATCAAAATTATCAGTCTATCATCAGACGATTGTCTGTTCTATGTACAGAAAAATGAATTTATAAAGCTGAGCATGGGAATGCCTGCCTCAGCTAGATCATGAAAGCAGTATGAAAAATAATGTATTGTATTTTATAGTATTACAGGTCTCCTCCCAGCATTGGATGAACTTCGGATCCCCCTGATAAAGCATTTCGCCCGATAAACAGCCTCATACTTTAGGGGGCAACTGTTATAGACATTTTTGTGCCTTACAGCATTGAGCATGAAATGTCCATAATCTAAGGGATCCAAAGTCCCTAAACATGTTGTTCCTACCCCTAGAGGAACAAGGCTAACAAACCACGGCAATTCACAAAAGTTCTCCACCTGAAACTGCTCAAAACAAGTCAATTCAGGATCATGTCAACTGCTCCATTGACCATCTGCGCTGAATGTCAGTGGCTCCACTGTCTACCTGCGTTGAATGTCAACTCCAACACTAGCTACCTACGCTGAGCGAGTTTGGACAAGTGGCAGACTCAGTCCTCAAGGTGTCAATGCTCAGGAAGCTTCCAAAATGACACTTGCCTCAGGGAATTCGACTGGTGATGAGTAAGAGGTTCCAAATCTCCAAGTGGAAGCAAGAACCTCCAAGTGGACTCAAGAACTGAGAGAGGGAAAGGACACTAGTCAGATCTCAAGCTGACTCATCCTCTCTCTAAAATAACTATATATAGATCTCTCCTCCATGAGATCTGGGGGCTGGAATTTTGTTATTGCAAAGAATTGCTGTTGGTTTGAGACTGGAATCATTGGGTGCTTAATGCTTTGAGGGGCTGAAGATAGGAATTCCATTTGCTGGGAAGGAGATGCTGGATTGGAGCCCTCTGGGTTGTATCTCTTCCTGAACCTTGTTATTCATCAATAAAGCTATCTTGGTTTCCCCTATATGCTGATGTATTTTGATGTGTAAATGTATTAGTGTATTTGGTTTATTTCTAATCCTAAACTAGTTATGAATGTGAACATCTGTCTTTGTGTAGTGTTCTTCTCTTGTCTCAAGCAGCTGTTCTCTTGTCGCAAGTAGATGTTCTCTTGTGATCTTGCAGGAAGTTGTAGCTGGATAAGCAAGAAGGCAAGTAGCTGTGAACACCCAAAGAGAAGGGAGATTGGATCGAGGGACAAACAGAAGACACCGGTAAGTCTATTGATCTCTCTTCTTTCACATTTCATAAAGGAAGAAACCAGTGTAGCTGTATTCATTTGTTGCTAAGGCACTGTCACACCTTAGGTGGATAGGATCGTCCTGCATAGGCATTTTTCCCCACAACACACCAAAGCACATGTTGGCATGCCATAACATAGCATAACACTCCCCTATCATGTGTTGGCATTCCCTGTAGTCCCTAGCATGCCGTGGAATTCCTTGGCATAATATTGCATTAACAAAAATTAGCAATTGGCACACATTGGCACTTGGCATGTATTGGAACATATTATTAGTGTGCCTAGCATGCCCCTTTTGAAAAAGATAAAGACCCGACTTATTAACCCTCTTATGTGTTCATTTCCTTTCATTTTAACTTGGTTATTTCTTTTGTTGCCTTGAAAATCCTTGATGCATATTGGCATACTCTGGCACCTTGCACATCCTAGCATGTCTTAGCACTTGGAATGCCTTGGCACTATTTGGCACATGTTAGCACACCCCGGAACTACCTAGCACACCCTAGCACTTCTTGACATTCCCTGATACTCCTTGGCATGCCTTACACATTCTTATCATACCTTGTCACTCCCTCCTTGGCATGACAACTAGCACTGATTGACACTCCCCAACAAACCCTCATATTCATTCACTTCCATGCATTTTGACCTAGTGCTCCCTTGTGTTGTCCTAGTACTCCCTAACACTCCTCAGCATGCATTCGCACTCTCTAGCACACCTTAGCACTCATAAGTGAAGAATGAAACTTGTAACCAATGTTACTAGACTTGGAATAGACAATAAATCGGCGAGGCCAAAGAGCTAAGAGTTTTAATCAGACTGGGGAAAAATCGGAAAAAGATTGGGAAACAATCAGGAAAAAATCAGTGAATTCAATAAATAAAAATATACACATATATTGAATTAGAAAAAACCATTTTTCATTGATATTCAATAAAGCCATGTCTAAACAATTCATAATATCAATAGATTTCCAAAATATCATGAATGAATAAGCTTCTCATATATGTTATGAGTCCAAACATGATCCAAATTACTGAGTCATGACTCCTAACTAGTGACTACATAGAACTAGAAGCAACTGCCTCTAAAAGTTTACAAACAACTGCATACTAATTAGAAAAAATCAGTAACTAAGAGTCTAAGACTTTTAAGAGTGAGAACTAGAAGCGATTCCTCCCACTCCACTTGCTTGACTCTCAAATTTCTTCAAGTCATGTAGGCTTAAAAGAGGAGCCTCCTCTAATTGGACCCAATCTGCTACATTTGTAGTCGGTAAATCTATCTCTTCAAGGTCTATTGGTGAATGATCAAAACGTATCATTATCGTGAGACATTGAAATGTGAATTTAAGTTTGATTTTGAACTTTAAAGTTTAAACTTTAAATTCCAAATTAGATTATGAAACCTTCAAATTCAAGCTCTCACCTAGTATTTTCTTGTTGCGAAGTTGTAGATTGTAATGGAAAAATACAAGGTCATTTAAGTACTTTTGTTTCAATTGACTGTGCTTCTTAGAATGTATTTTCTCAAACATGCTCCAGTTGCACTCACAACCTGAAGCACTGCATGCTTGGTTTAAGATTTCAATGGAAAATCTCTTCAAATTTGGTGTATCGCTACAAAAGTTTTTCCACCAAAGACCTAGCAAGTGGCAAGGGTTCGTGAGTAGATGTACTAAATACTAAATAGTAAAAACTTAAAAAAACAACAAATTTTAATAAAACATTTAACATAGAAAATAAAGTTTAAGCAAATTTAATGAACTGATAAAGCCTTCAAGCCTCAAAGGGTACCTGGAAACACCTTAGACCTTTCTCGTATAACACTGGTATAGGAAATTAATTTAGGTGGTGCTCTATAATCCTATAGTTGGGAAAAGACACGACCTTGAAATACTAGATCAGGGAAGCATGTTTCCATGCATGTCATAAGTCCTATGTTAACCTCCCCATCCTCATTAAATTTGGTCTTATCATAAAAATAGTATGGGTTTAAGAAGTACCTAGTAGCATGTATTGGGGAATGTAATTTCCTATCCCAATGTGCATCAATAATGTCCCAAAGAGGCATATACTTTGCCTTCTCATCCCCATATCTTCTTTTGATGGCCTCCTTTGTGATATACATTGCCTCATAAATGTAACCCATAGTGGGTTTGTCACCATCAATCATCCTGAAAGTTCAAGCTTTCAAATTTAAATTAATATGAAACATTGAAAATAAAAAGAATCTTGAAATGAAATTTAAAACAAGAAAACGTTAAAAGACTTGAAGTACCTGAGAACTCTAACAAGGGACTCCATCATAGTAATAATCTCTTTGACATATTTCTAGCAACCATCATTGAACACAAGTGAAACAACTTCAATGCCTTCGAGGCTCTTGGAATGTTTAGATGCCATCCACTCAGGTCCCAAGGACATCCTGTTCATATTTATCTTTTACTCAACCGCAAATTGCAAATATATGAAATTTGTTGCAAATCTAGTCACTGCAGGTCGAACAATTTCTTTACCTTCAGTGTATTTTCTCATGGTGTTTAGGACAATAATGAGGTTGTATAGGTATTTGGTTATGGATTTTTTCCTTCTCCACAACCTCATGTATCCAATGAAGCTTACCAATGTCCTCAAGCATTAAATATATACAATGGGCAACACAATAGGTCAAAAACATAGTGGGGTGCCTAATCTCAAAAAGTCTACCAGCAGCCATATAATTAGCTGCATTGTTGGTAACAATTTTTACAAAATGTTCTTCTCCCACTTCTTGAACGACTTCCTCCATCATTTCACAAATAAGTTGTGCAGTCTTAACGTTGTCTGAGGCATGCACTAATTTGAGAAACATTATACCTACTGGACAAGATACAAGGACATTTATTAAAGTTCTATTCCTCTGATCTATCCATCCATCACTCATGATCGTGCACCTGATTTCTACCCATGATGAATGAAACTCAGATAGCACAAGCATGGCATCTTCAACAATTTTTTATAGAAAATTTGTCCTAATGCTCTCTAATGAAGGAGCTTTGAACCTTGGACCTGCAAAAATAACTGCATCAATCATAGCTTACCAATAAGGTATGTCATAATAGTACCAAAAGTTAGCAATGGCCTTCCTTGCCTGACTATGGATAATTTTTTTCCAACTAGTGGTATCAAAGGTAAGTTGGGAACTGGGTTTTGTGCGGGAGAAAAAAGGGTGTTTATGTTTCCACCTCCAATGTTGAATGCAGGAGGATTCATTCAGCCTTGAGTTTGAATTAGACTTGGAGGCATGTGTGGGAAACTTGGGAATTGCATTGAGGATTCAACAGAGGGAGATGACAATGAGGTAGTGGAAGAAAAATTGTCAACCCCAAGAGTTCTTATTTCTGTTTTTTCCTTTTCATTCTTTTCGTTATGATTACTCAACATATCAATGGCCAAGGTTGCTTGGTGTTTGACATTTTCGTCAACATTTTTGCAAAGACCGATATCATGGCTGAGTATTTGTGCAAGGTGGTACTTGAATATATAAATGCCTCCACTACATTTCGCTTTGAAAAATTTACAAAGGAGCTTAGTGTCTCCAAGAATCTTGTCACAATAAGCCCAAGCAAAGTCCTTCTCCCTCGACATTGTTGTTGTTTTGGACTTGTGTTTAAATTGCAGCTTCTTTTTAGATTTGGAGTTGTGCCTTCTATTTAATTTGGCTCTTGTAAAATACAATAAAAAATTAAAATTAAAAATTCCATATATAACTTCACAAAAAAGAGGGTTGGTTTTAAAGGATATGAGGTTTTGTTAAGGATCAAAGAGGAGTTTGTCCAGCGACACATGCACATTTCGACCTAATATATCATTATGAACTTGAAACACAATTAGGTATATATGAGGAAATGCTACCTAAAGGAAATATTATCAACATATATTGCATTGTAATCTTGAATTTGCAAGTTCGTTTAGCATAAGACAATTGAACCAATACATCAATAACAGATTCTGGAAGAACAAAAATACCCAAAATTGTGAATGCATGGTTAAAGCCTTTGAAGTCGGCAAGATATCGACCAAGGAAGGAATGCTTGATGACTTGGCCGATGGTTGGTATGGAACCATTTCTTAGTGTATTTTTAAAATGTATTTAAGCCCCATTTATAGGGTTGAAAAGTCATAACCAAAGGACTATGCCGAACATTTGATTGCTGAACAATGAAACTTGAAACTTGCCATTGAAAATGAAATTGAAACTTCAATATAGTAATATACTTATTATTTAAGCCAAGTTCCAATGTACCTCGATTGTTGAATAGTGAAGCGGCTAAGCCTAAAGGTAACACACGCTGAAGGTGACGTGCGACTGCCTGAAGGTCGATATGGAGTATGGATAGAGCACACATTGGCAATTGCCTGATATGGAGTCTGGACTTAGGCTCACCTTGGAGGTTCCCTGATATTGAGTTTGGACTGTGTAATAGTGAGTAGTGATTGATTACTGAAGGTCTCTATGTATGAGTTTTTGGCCTGAGAAATGAGAAATAAATTTTGGAACGATTGACGTTTAGTTTTTAGCAATGAAGTATACCTAAACTTGAAAAACATGTGTTGGTCAAGTGAAGGCTGAAAATCGAATAAATTGGAATCAATCGTAGGAATCTACTTTAATCGTCAAGTCTCAAGTCAAACTTGCATTGACCATGAGTTAAACTTGGTTAACGTGAGTTAGACTCACAAATATTTAGATCGAATCATTTGGAGAGTGAGTAGATTCCAACTCATGATTAATTGCTATTGATCGGTGAGTCCTATTTCACTGCTTGTAACTGAAATCTGAACTGAAAATAGGAGATCTTACAATTGAAAGTAATTTTGAATTTTCTAAACTGAAATCGGCCCATCGACATTGTTTCTATTTGCGACTAGGCACATCAATGGAAGAGATCCATTTTAAATCAGGTTCATGGAGAAAATATTTTATAAAAGATGTTTCTTTTATGTCGAGGAAGACAGTAATATTTTTTATTAAATTTGAATAACAATAGTATCTACTCTGTATCTCCCGTATCTCATTATTTTTATCTCTTGTAACACATACAGAAAGTGGGATAATAGTGGACATGTAGCATCAAGCTCCACTCCTTTTAATCCAAAGTTCTGCATGCAAACCTTTGTGTCACTTGCACCGCAAATCCTTCGCTGTAGAGTGTGGAGTTAACACCTACCTAAACATGACAAAAGCTACACATACCTTTTGACTTGGTTTTTTCACCTTTTGTCCATTCTTTGTTTGGAGTCTGGGACAATAAGGTCCACATACTTATTTTCCATACCTCTATGTGAGTGTAACTTTGCACATTTTCTTTCATTCAACCAATATCAAAAGCATTTGTGAGCCTCTTTCAAGGTATGGATACATGCTTCAATCATAGAAATTAGCAAAGTTTCTAAAGAAAAAAATAATGATGGAGTTATCCTTCTCCATTTCAAATATGTTAGGATTCTATTGAGATTTTTTTAGAGATATTAACTGTCCCTCTACTTTTCCCCCTTCCTTAATATAAAAGGCATCTCTTATTACATTTCTAATCAAGAGATTTACATCAATTACTGGATCAAAGGGCCAAGGACTTTTCATAAATGCTTCCTTGTCCAGTAGAAGAATAAATGGTCAACATGTTAGCTTGGCTCCAATTTCTTGGGAATTAATAATTGTTTTAAAAAATGACTACTCTTGTTTGAATCTAGAACTATGTTTAATCTTTGAAAATGGATTTTCCTCCAAATTGATCTTGGAAAGGTCCTTAATAAAGGCTTCTCTATATCTCCTCCACTAGAATGAATGGCTTGTATGTTGAAAAGTATAGTAGAGCTCCCTTCTAAAAATCCTGATCATCCCATTATCACCAAGATCTCCTCCTTTCCCCAATGTGGACCCAAAACAACATTGAATACTTAATTATGATCCAACCTGAGAAATTTTGATTCCGACTGCAACTCAAGAGCTATTAAATTTAAAGTGTGCTAATATGATTCATCATTCTTTCATTGAATAAGTATATTGTTTTTGAATTTGTCATTTGTGCTTGTAGTATGTGGTACTGACCTTGTTTCACTTGAAAGGGTCTTTATTCTTGGACTATGACAATGCTAGTAATATTTAGGCCTTTTGTAGTATTTGTACCCCATGATCATTTTTGCAAGATGCATGTCCTATGTGGAAAGAAATAATCATTTAGTTATTACCTCCTAAACTAGAGCATTGTTTCTTTTATTAGGTGCCATGTAACGTCCTCTACAAATTGAGGACGAATGGGACGTAATATCCTATCCATCCCCGTATACTATAGTCCTCCATAAAGGGGAAAAAACCCCAAAATACCCATTGTTGGGTGATTTTTGGGGAAACTAGGCTTAAAAAACCCAAATTTGGGGTTTGGAGTAAGGTTTACTCAATCACTTAAGAATATGAAACCCCTGCGCAAAATCTATAAATAGAGAAGGATTGAATTCATTTTGGATCACCAATTGTGGATTAATTCATCTATTCTTGAGCATTAGGTCTGATAGTTTTTGACCCCTTCAATCTCTTGTCAATTTCGGTGGTGAAATATTCCACCCTAGTTGACATTCCCTTATTATCTCACTGTTTGAGCACAGGGGTCTCTGGCTGGTCATCAAATTCTGTTGGATATTGGTCTCTTTTATTTTTCTAGGCACAAGATTTCTGTTAAAGGTGAATGAAGTTGGAGGATAGTGCATGATAGCTTAGTTTTGTTCGGCATACACCTCTCTTTAAGGAAGCAACAAAGTTTCTGAGTCCTTAATATGTTGTTCTGGGAAAAGCACTTACCTTAGGCAGTGGATTTGTTTCTGGCACCTAGAGTAGTGAAACTCTTTGCTTTATTTAGTTTTTGCATGCAAAATTAAAAGGGGCACTTCCCTAGTTATTAATTCTCAGCCTTAGCTAAGGAGGCATGTTTTCATATCTCATATCATATTCACTAGCGACAGACTTTAATTGTCTTATCTATCCATGCAAGGAAGGTGCATTAGGATTAGGAGTTAAGAAAGTTGAGACATTGTTGTACATGTTTCCAGATTCATTGTACCTTCTAGACTAAAGGAAAAGTGAATAGTAGTGTTTGAAATTTTTAGTTATTTCTTGTTTCAAAGAGTAATAAATAGTGATGTGATTTGAGTTTCAAATCTGTGTACTTGTTGTTACTTTCTTCAGTGGCATGTGCTTCCCTATTCAGAACAAGGGGTTTTTCTGTAGTTTCCAGCCTCTAAAGCCTCTTCAATGCAAAATAAATATCAAATCATGACCTCGTACTCCAAATCATCTAAGGCATCACCCTAGAGAAGTTCCAAAGTATACCAATGAGCTTTGATAGGCCAACTCCAACCCCATGTCACTATACAAATGTTGACGTCATTGCTACAAAAATTATTTTGAAGTGTTGCATCCTACACCAATTCCTAAGATGGATGCCCAAAGCGGTTCTAGAACGAGCTCAACCTTCATTACCAGATTTGAGACTTTTCAAAGGGATCGATCCCTTTAAACCATACCAATTTCTACACTTTCAAAATTTGGCCATGTTCCTATCAATTTGTATTTTGTATTGAAAAGTCAGTCATATTTTACATGTTTATTAAATTTAGGAGCAATTATAGGTCAGCTCCTGCAAACTGTCAACAAATTTGTGGGTTAGGTTGGCATTTCTCCAAATACTATCGCACATGTATATATAATCACATATTTTCCTTTTTAGATATTGATTGGTTGAACAGAAAGGTTCATCCTCTGTGTCATTTTTTCCCATACCTCCACATCAACACTCATAGATAACAATATTCTTAATTCTTCATCTGTGTGCATATTATGGTCCCTTCTGGTTGCTATTTTTTATGGAGTAACCTTTGACAATACACATTTTACCATAGAGATGTTGTTGTTGGATAGAAATCTCCAGAGGAGTCTTACACCATACAGATAAATGGATATTGTATATCACAATAATAATCATTAACATATGAAGATGTGCAGATCCTAAACTATGTGCATTCAATCCATTACTTTTTCTTTCATGGCAGATTTCATTCTACATAGTAGATGTGTTGTGGCACTTGAGTGTGTTTGCATAAAAAAATCTAAGGCCAAACCTGAATACTCATGTGTCATGGAAATTCAACATATGCCTTATTCACCTAAGAACTACTTGTAACTCATCTTAGGGTACTCATGTACAATCTCACTCATCCCACTTAACAAGTTACCAAGACAATTAAGCAACACAATTTACATCTTGACATGCCATAGCACCTAACATGTCTTAGAATTATTTGCCACTATGTGGCATGCGTTAACATCCCCTACATTCCTTGGCATGATTTGACACTCCCCAGCACATCGTGGCACTTCCTAACATGCCTTGGTAGTTTAGCATACCTTGGCATTACCTAGAATATAACCTTGTCATTCCCTCCTTAGCACACCTAGAACTCATTGAAACTCCCTCTCACACACTCTTATTCATTAATTTCCATGCATTTTGAGCTAATGCTTCCTTATGTTTCCTTGACACCCCCAACACTCCCTAGCTCACCCTAGCACCTGACACATCTTGGCCTACCACTTTAACACTCTAGCATTCCTTGGCACTACATAGTATACCTTGTCACTCTCTCCTTAGCACACCTAGACATCGTTGACACTCTTGGTCACAAACTCTTATTCATTCATTTCCATGCATTTTTACCTAGTTCTCCCTTGTGTTTCCCTAGCACTCCTTATCACTCCTTGACACATGTTGTTACACCCTAGCACCTATGACATCTTGGCATGTCACCCTAGCCTCTAGCATGCCTTAACACTTCCTAGCATAACTTGTCAATTTGTCCTTAGCACACATAGAACTCACTGAAACTTCTAATCACAAACTCTTATTTGTTCATTTCCATTCATTTTGACATAGTTCTCCCTTTTGTTTCCCTAGCACTCCCAGCTAACACTTCCTTACATGCGTTGGCACATCTTGGCCACATGTCGCCCTAGAACTCTAGCATTCCTTAGCATTTCCAAGCATGCCTTGTAACTCCTCCTTAACACACTTGGAACTCAGTAACGCTCCATGCCACACACTCTTATTCCTTCATTTCCATGCATTATGACCTAGTGCTCCCTTCTGTTTCCCTAACACTCCTTGGCACACATTAGCACACCATGGCACTTGTCACATCATAGTAGGATTTCCTAGCACTCTATCGTCTATTGGCATTGCTTATCATACGTTTTCACTCCTTACTTAGCACAATGTTACACAAAATATTGTCACCATGACTATTTGCAGTCAGTATGGGTCTATCATCACTTATACTGTCCTCCTAAGCAAGTCTCAGACCTCAGATCTTCATGTCAAGCTTTGAAAATGAGAGAAAGACATTAAAAATCATTAAAGCTCTGGTTCCACACTTTCTCTCACTGTTGCATGCGGTCCCGCACCCCCTGTTCATATTACCTGCGGACCTGCCTGCTCTGTCTCTAAGGGAGTGGGTGCGGACCCCTGTGAAAGTAAAAAAGGCGCAAGTTTATTCTAAAAAACTCACTTTGGGTTAATTCTAGATGATTCTAGAAGGAATTTTGATGTGGATGGTTCGCTCTTAGGTGGTTCATGCATCCCAAAAGCGAAGGCGCTAATCCCTTGATGAGAGGAGCTATCCCTTTGAAGTAGGGCTTTATCACTTTGAAGGTGGACCTAGTAACTTCCCTCCATTACACTATAAATTAAGTCATTGGGTTGGTTGCTAGGGAGGTTAGAAGTTGAACATTTTTTAGAGTAAATGCTGGTGGAATTGAGACTTCCTAGTTAAGCTTGAGAGGAGAGATCACATACCTTTTGGCTTTATTGGGAAGAGAGTGAAACTTGTCAAAGTAGAGGAGACTTCTTGTTGGACCCCGGGAGGAGCTTGTACAACATCAAGGCACAGGTTGTAAAGTTCTTCTTTGATTTGAATTAATACAATCAGATTTATTTTTCTCAACAAATTGTCTTATGTCATTTGTTTCATGAATTCGTTGATCATCATGATAAGTATGCTTTATGATATTGGCTTTTCAGGTGCTATTTAATTTGTGTGCTTGTTTGTGTTCGCAGATTTGCTACAAGGGAGCTCATTTGGATCAAAGGAGCGAGGCTTCCACAAAGTTGCATTGGACCCAAGGTAGGCCTAAAACACGTGTTTGCCTTTGTTTATAAATTGCATATTTAGAGAAAGATAGTTTTTGACTGGCTTGCTTGTCACTAGATATAGTTAGGTACTAGGGAGGTCGATCTTGTCCGTAAGAACGACTCATTCTGTGTGACAAAATGGCAACTCCACTGGGGACTTGATTTCATGATTTGTTTTACTTTGACCTGAGAAACTGTGTTTTTGTTTCCGTTTTTGTCTTGTTGTGTGTGGAATTGGGTAGATTTAGTAGATCTTGGATTATTTTTTGGTTTTCATAACTTTGGGAGAGGACCGCACCCTCGGTTTGCAACATAGTGTGGACCTATCCGCACTTTTTCTTTTCACACAGAGCGGTACCGCACCTGTGTGAACTGTGGGCATGCGGACCCTGTCAAAATTTTGGAAAACTTGAGATTTTCTCTTTCAGTCAGCTTAGTTTTTGTTTAGATGTTGTTATCCTCTGCCCAGACCTGCATGTGACTTGTCAGGAACTTTTCTTAGGTTAATTCCATTGGTGTTAGGGTTTTAGGTGAAATTCCTAGATGTTTTGGTTTCCGGGTTTGATTTTCATTTTGGTCTTAGTAGCTCAGAGCTTAGAAGCTGTAGAAGCCTCAGATCACCTTGGTTTTTACTGGCCTTCTTATGAGTCTGACCATTTGCAAAATCTACCTTTGTTGAGGAATCCATCTTGTGTTTTCTCTTTGCGAAACTTCAAAAAGACTTGTGTTAAAAGTTTGGATTTCATTTTTAGAAAAGAAAACAAAAATTCGTTGTTTTTGACTGATTTGTGATTCTGGACAAATTAGTCCTTAGTTTGCTTATAGCTAAGTAAAACATCCTTGAAAAAGACATCTTGTAAGCTTTTACTTCAAATAGTTTTTTTATAGTTTATAGATCTCAAGATTAGAATTTTCCATAGTTTTGAGTGTTTTATAAAAAATAAAAAATTTCTTTTGGAAAAACTTTGTTTGTGTAGTATTTGAGTGTTTGAAAGAAAAGGGAATTTTTTGTGACAATAACTAGTTGTCTCGTTTTGAGTGCATTGGAAAAGACAAAAAGCTCTTCTTTGATTTGTTTGTTAAGAAAGATTTGTGTTTACAAGTATTTGCATTCTCAAACTCTTTCCTAGCTAGAAATTCATTGAAGGGAAAAGATTGCTTATCATCTTAAGTGCATTTTATAGTGATTTTGAGTCGAGTCTTCACACCATAAGTTTCATCTCCGCACCTCTTGACTTAAACAAAAACCAATAAAAAATAACGCTTAAAGTAAAATCTATCTAGTAATTGTTTTATTTCTAGGGCTCTATTACACCAACATAGCTTAGGCTAGTATCTTGGAGTAGGGAGTAATTAACTCTCCAAGATAGTAAAACAAACAAGTAGCTGTATCTTGCGGTAGGAGAAAAATCAAACTGTTGCATCTATGCTCTGGGAAAGCTCCTCTTAAAGGAGAAGCACAAGATCGTGTCCGAACCAGTGTGGGAATCAATCCTTCCTCATTGGGAACGACGCCAGATATTCACGTATTAAAAACGGTAAACCTTGGATTAACCATTGTCGAGGAGCCTGGGGTCACTTGTTGGTAAACCTTGGATTATGTCAAGGAGCCTTCAAGGGGATTGAGCTTGTTACTCTGCCCTTGCGTGCATATTGGATCGTAGACTGTTCCCCCAGGTATATTTGTTTCCATTGGTAACCATAGTGACCATATTATATAGGATTCTTCCTAAGGTGACGGTGGAGGGAAGATCCCACTGTACCTGGAGCAGACGTCGACTAGACTTACTTGGATTTTCTAGGGGGTTCTCTTCACTCGAGACAGTTTAGTGGAGAAACTTGTGCCAGTCTATTCATTAAGTAGGTTGCCGGGGTAACTGTTCTAATCGCCATTTCTGTATTGAACTTTGCGATGTTGGATTTCATCACCACCTAGTGTTTTCAGTACGGAAAATTACTGTTTGTGTGTGTTTTGATCTCCTAGATTCTTTAGGCATGTGATTCAATTTGTTTGGTTCTTCAGAGGCTTTAGGTGGTTTTCATTGAGATTTTACTTATTTGCGTGTGAAGTAGTTAAAATATTTAATTGTGGCTGAATTACCGAGGAAGTCCCGTAGACTTCGGGGCCAACCTCCTGAGTTTTCACTGAGCCAGCCTGAAGCGTTACGAGTCCTTGTAACTCCTAGAGACAGTAGAGTCGGGTCACCTGAAGAAGGAGAATCTTCTTTAGTGGTACATCCAGATTATCAAGCTTTAGTAGCAGATTATAATCCATAATCTGTGTCTGTTGCCAAAGTTACTGGTAGTTTTTCATCTACTAGTGATTTAGGTGAGGAACCTAAAATATCTGAACCTGAAACTGAATTTGCTGCTACTCCAACATCGGGATTTACCTCTCCAACCTCTAGTGGTCCTGGTTCACCCAGGGTAGAAAGAATAATTACCCAAAATCTTCCTTCTCGACTAATAGCTATTGAAGAACTTGCTACTCCGGAAGAAGAAGGTATCCCTATCCCTGAAAATCAACCTGTTATATAACTTAGGGAGCGTGAATCAATCTTTTACAGTCCACCTAGGAGCAGTGCTTGGTATCTTTCATTGACCAATTTTTTGTAAAACCCGGGACTAAGTTTTTCACCACCTCGTATTCCTTTTCACCCAACACCTAGGGTTACTATCCTTCGTTAAATATGTCAAAATAGTCGTCCATGTTTTCTCAATCTCCAGAAACCTTTTTGTACGGCGGTCCTTCTGTTCCCTCTAGGTATCAGTCACTTACTGGTACTTTTTGGGGAGCATCTCCTCAACCTATTGAACAAGGGTTATTAACTGGAAATAATAGAACTAAGCCATTGAGCGTAGAAGATATTCTCATGATGTCAGGTACTATTCCTAATCCTCAACCTCAAGGTGGCCAATTACGACCTGGGGGGCAGCCTCAAAGTCCTCAATTATCGCCCGGGGGGTAACCTCAAGGTACCCAATTTGCGCCTAGGGGGCAACCTCAAGGACAGTACATACCTATGGGACAGTACGTTCCTCAAGGTCAACCCCAGACTCAATATGTACCTCAAGGTCAACCCGAGTATCAATATGTACCTCAAGGTCAACCCCAGTATCAGTACGTGCCTCAAGGTTATCAACCTCAAGGTCAGTACTCGAACCAAGGTTTCCAACCACCTTCTGGTCAATCATATGTCCAAGGAGCTGGGAATGTACCGTTGAATCATCAACCCTACCCTCAACCCGGTTATGGTCCTCAATATTCTCAACCTGTTATGGGTTCGTACCCCGGAATGAACTTAGTGTGGGATCCATCTCAAACTCAACAGGTCTTGCAACTGAATGTACAGTTGTCATCTCAAACTGGACAACCCTTGGTTTCTGGTTCACCACAGCAACCTGTCCAGTCTACTATTCAAACTTCTGCACCTTATGTAGTTTGTCAGCCTGGGCCTAGTATGCCTCGTACTCCACCTCAAACGGCTGCTGCAACTGCTGCAACCTCTGTTCAATCTACCCCACCTAGTTCTGGAGTATCGACAGCTCCTGTTTCTACTGTTCCTGTATCAACTCCTCAGACATCTTTACCTCAGTCTGGATCCACGATTCAGACTTCCGTTCAAATGCCTGTAGGACAACCTGGTTCAAGTATGGTTGTCACAAGTCAACCTCAATTTACTTATCAACCGTACCAGGGACAGTACCAATTCGGTCCTGCTGTACAGAAGCCAGTCTATCAGTATCAACTATACCCTGGGTATACATATCAACAACTTCAACAACCCCAGTACAGTTCGGTTAATCCTAGTTTCCTGGGAGGATATAATATCCCAAATGCAATTCCAATTCCTAGTTATCCTGGATATCCTCCTCCTGGGGCTGGTCTCATGACTCAGAGTTTTAGCGACCCTAATCGTCAGTTACCATTTATCGCAACTTTGGACTTGCCTGACTTGTCGCGCCTTATGAACGATCCCATTAACTATCTTTCATTTTGGCCACTAATGCCGAATAAGTTGCCTAGTGATATTCCTAAGTTTGAAGGCAAATCAGGAGAGGACCCGTCGAACCATGTGATGACTTATCACCTCTGGTGTGCATCTAATTCCATTTCATATGATTCAATCCATTTAAGGCTTTTCCAACACACTCTAATTGGTCTTGCGGCCAAGTGGTAAATTGAATTACCGCGAGCCACTTTTTCTAATTTTAGTCAGCTAGCTACTTCGTTTTTAACTCATTTTCGGTTTCTAGTCAGATATGAAAATGGCACAGAATTATTAACTTCGTTAAAGCAGTCTACGTCCACTTATATTTCAGATCACATTCATGAATGGAGACGTCGACGGTGCTTAGTGAAAGTTTTTATTCCAGATCAGATCTTAACTGAATGGTTTGTAAAATCTTTATTGCTAAAGATCACTGAGGATGTAGCTAAGGCCGGAGTTGTTACTGAGGAGCAAATCATTGCTCAAGCTTAGTACCTTGACTTAGTTTATACACAGTCAGGTACGTTACATGAGAAAATTCCCGATCTTCCTAAGCAAAATCAAATCGTTGCAGCTCCTTTAGGGTCTCATGCCGCTGATGGTATGATTGGTACGGTTAATACCAAAAGTAAGAAGAAATCTTCCAAGAATTCTTCTCCTATCATAACCTTGCCAGATTCCCCGACAAGAGATTCTTCCACAGAAATTTCCACCGATATTCATGTTGTAGAGTCATCTACAGCCAAATCAAAATCCGACGGTAAGAAGAAAGGGAAGAAGAAAAATAAAACAGACAAAAATTCGAAAGAGAAACCAGAAAAAGTGGAATCAAATGATGAGAAACGCAAACCTCGTTATCCTTGTCTCATTTGTGATGAAGAGCGTTTTACAAGAGACTGCCCTCATCATGCAGAGGTTGTGAAGATTGTCAAAAGTTCCCAAACGCCTGCTGTTTTGAAGGATCCTTTTCCAAGTCAAGACAGTAAGATGATAAGTTCTTCCTCAAATGCCTCCGAGGAACCCATAATGATGATGTCCCATGTTAGGATTGTGACTCGATTGCATGATTATGGAAGTAAAGTCTTGTTGATGGTAAAGAAGCAGAATCTTCTCATTAGAACCCATCAACCTCAGCTCCCGGTTCCGATCCGCTACAGATCAAGAAACCTAACCCAGACTTAGTAATCAAACCACCCACCAAGGGTATACTTAGAAATTTAGCTTTCAATCCACATGCGAGAGCGGCTCAGAACTATAACATTGTTGAAGATTTAGCTGTTTCACCATCAGCAATGTCGGCTTTGGAAGTGCTGCATCATGTCCAGCACAGCGTAAATTACTATTGTCGGCTATAGGAGCTGTTGATGTTCAGGACTCGAACCTTATAATTTTCGATCTAGAAAATAGTACACCGCACTTACCTCATCAAATGGCTTTCCAGATCCCAATGTTAGTCAAAAACAGACCTTGTTATAGGACTATGATTGATGAGGGAGCCTCAACGTGTATTATGTCGATACAGTGTTGGAGATCACTTGGTTCTCCTTCACTAAATCAATCCTCGACGATTCTAAAGGCCTTTGATGGCTGTGGGTTTCATCCTTTTGGAATTCTATAGGATCTACCTATAGGGGTTGAAGGCAAAATTGTTAATCTAGATGTGGAGGTGGTTGATGCTCCTCTAGATTACAACCTTCTCTTGGGTCGTAGTTGGTCTTACGCTATGACAACTGTCATTTCATCGGTCTTTCGGCTTATAAAGTTCCCTCATAATGGAAAGATTGTAACTATAGACCAACTGACTTACTTTTCATCCGACCCAGCCTCTTCTGAAAGTATTCAACATGTCGGCAAAACAACTATCCCGTATAAGGATGTTGGAGTAGGACTAGTTAAAGATTCTGGTTTACTGGGAACTTTTCCTTTTCCTCCTATCAAAGCATTGTCTTCTACTGCAACCATTCATATGATTTCATCAGACACCATTATTTATGATGATCCTTGGATCGTACCTTCTGAATCTGAGATAGACTCATTTGGTGATGTTATGCCTTTGAGTCCATATGAATTTGCGTATCAGACCGTGCAGTCATTTTCCGACCCATCTTCAACCAAAATTGACTTAATGAATGTGGTCCATGAGGAATCACTTTCAACATCAAACTCGGATTCAACAATGTTTTCCGAACTTGTTCACACTGATGAGCAAATCCGTGAAATCCTATGTGTAGATGATTTACCATGGGAAGATCTTCATCATAGATCTTCGTTTTTACCCGAGAGTGATCATTTTGAAAATGATTTTTCATCTATTTTTACGACTGAATATGTCAAGGAACCTCAGAATCCAATGAAAAATCTTGATTCAGAGTTAAATTTGGGAAACATTTCTCGAACTATTCCTATTGATATTTCGGTTAAGCCTGGAATTGTTGAAAACATTCATATAGGTGCCTCGTGTACGGAAGATGAAATTCAAACATATAAGGCCCTATTTCAAGAATTTCGTGACGTGTTTGCCTGGTCATATGAGGAAATGCCAGGAATTGACCCCACAATTGTTGTTCATGAAATCAAAACTTACTCGGATGCTAAACCCATCCGGCAACGTTTGCGTCAGATCCACCCGCAAAAAGCTGCTGCTATTAAAGTAGAAGTTGAAAAATTACTCAAAGTAGGTTTCATTTATCCGTTTCCGTTAACGGATTGGGTATCAAATATTTTTCTTGTTAACAAAAAGCAAGGGACAATAAGAATATGTATCGATTATAGGCACATTAATCGAGCTTGTCCAAAAGACAATTACCCAACTCCCTATATCGATCAAATCATTGATGATTGTGCCGACAGCGAAATATTCTCCTTCATGGATGTTTTTTCCAGATACAACCAAATCAATATTCTACCTGCCAATCAACCAAAAATGGCTTTCATTTGTCCATGGGGGACATTTGCTTATTGCAAATTACCTTTTGGGCTCAAGAACGTCGGGGAAAATTTTCAAAGGGCCATGTCTTACGCGTTTCATGACATCAAGCACATTGTGCAACCCTATCTCGATGATTTTCCTGCTCATTCATTACATCGATCTGATCATCTCATCCATTTACGAGCAATCTTTATGAGGTGTAGGCACTATCGGATTAGGTTGAATCCACACAAGTGTGTTTTCTGTATAGAAACGGGTCGGTTATTAGGGTTTGTTGTTTCTAAAGCTGGCATTCGCATTGACCCCTCGAAGGTTGAAGCTACTGTCAAATTGGCTCCTCCTTCGAGTCTTCACCAACTCCAAAGTTTGCAAGCGAAAGAAAAATTTTTACGTCGATTCATTCCTAACTACGCCGAGATCACAAAGGGTTTTACCCGGTTGTTGAAACAGAATACTCCATTCTTTTGGGATGAGATAGCTGATAAATATTTTGATGCACTAAAACACGCATTGACCCATGCACCGTTATTGCATCCTCCCAACTACAGCCAGGACTACTTCTTGTATCTCGCCGCCTCCCATTCCACTATCGGAATGGTGTTAGTTCAGGAAGATGAATTCGGTACATGAACATGTGATATATTACCTTAGTCGAACTTTAAATCCAACTGAGCTAAAATACTCACATGTGGAGAAATTGGCATTGGCAGCTATTCAAGCTGTCCAACATTTTCGTCATTACATTTTACTACGTAAAACTACAGTAATTTCTGATTGCAACCCTATGATCTATATTTTGACCAAGCAATTCCTAGGGGGCAAGTACTCCAAATGGATTGTCATCCTGCAGGAGTTCGACTTGGAATTTGAAAAGTCTAAGTCGAAGAAATCTTTAGTTTTTGCGGAGTTAATGTGTGACTTCCTGCGTGCTGACACGGAAACTATGGTGGAGGAGCCCATTGTGGAAAAATCCTTGTTTCTAATCAGCACTTTAGATCCATGGTATGGGGATATCATCATTTATCTCTAGACCCAATCCTTTCAGCCAGAAATTTTAAGGTCAGAACGCCGAAAAATACGATTCCAGTCCCAACAATTCAGAATTATTGGAGATACTCTTTATCGCCGTGGGGCGAACTCTGTTTTTCGACGTTGTTTAACTCATGAGGAAGCTGAAAGGGTTCTAAATGACTGTCACTCTGGAGTGTGTGGCATTCATATGTCTAGGTATGCCACAACCCAAAAGATATTGCGCGCTGGCTACTTCTGGCCGTCTTTGTTTAAAGATTGTATTAACGCGGTCCGAAAATGCCACAACTGCCAAATTTTTGATCGAAAGATGCGTGCTCCACTTGCTCCTCTCCACCCTATAATTGCCGTCGGTCCATTTGCAAAATGGGGTATCGATTTTATTACATGTAACCCTCACTCGGCCGGGGGGCATGGATATATCATCCTTGCGGTAGATTATTTTACCAAGTGGGCCAAGGCGATGCCTACATTTGAGGTAGATGGCAAAACAGCTGCGATTTTCATGTTCAATCATATGATTGCTAGGTTTGGTGTTCCACAAGTTATTATCACTGATCATGGGCGTCATTTTCGAAACGTTATGATGACTGAACTTACATGCCAGCTTGGCTTGCGTCATGATAGTTCAACTCCATATTATCCACAAGCTAATGGTCTAGTTGAAGCCGTCAACAAAGTTCTAGTCATCATGATCCAACTAATCATTGGGATTCATAGTCGAATTGGCATAACATGCTATTCTCAGCGCTTTGGGCATATCGAACCTCAGTAAAAACGTCAACCGGGTTCACTCCTTTCCAACTAGTTTATGGTCTGGAAGCTATGTTACCCATTGAATGCGAAATCCCGTCATTGCAAATGGCCATCGAGTTACTTCTAGCCACTTCTGAAGAGGAAAAATGTTTGTTATACTTGGCTCAGCTAGATGGGAATAGACGTGATGCTGCATTAGTGATCGAAACTCATGCAAAACGTATTAAAGCTCAGTATGATCGAAATGTTACCCCTCGAAATTTTTCAGAAGGAGACCTAGTCTTATTGTATGATCAAGAAAATGATAAATTAGGCGCTGGAAAATTCGTACGTATGTGGCATGGTCCTTATGTTGTCAAACGAAAGCTGGCAAAAGGGTCCTATGAATTGGTAGACTTTGACGGGGTCTCTTTAGGTAAACCCAGAAATGGTCTTTACCTGAAGAGGTATTATGCTTAAAAATGGGTGTGGAGATTTTTAGTTAGGTTAGTTTTTCTTTCTAGCTGGTGTGTTTAGTTTAAAAAGTGTGCTTAGCTTAGAGATTATTTTTCGTCATTATTCTTGCTTATCTTGGTTTTACTCTTGATATTGCAGATGTCGATGCCTCTCCAAACATACATTGGTTTTGCTGATGGTGCTTGTCGTAATACACGGAACATTTCTTCCGCAGCTTGGGTTATCTATTCGCCCTCTGACGAGTTGGTATCTATGCATGGGGTAAGCCTCGATCAAACAACGAACAACATTGCCGAGTATAGTGCAGTGATTGAGTTATTATCTGAATCTATTTCATTTGGGATTCGAAGTTTGATAGTGAGGTTAGATTCTGAACTCGTTGTATTACAGCTTAATAGAGTATATGCCATTAGAAATCCAGTGTTATTAAGATTATTTTTGAGAGTGCATCTCTTGGAACATGAATTTGATTATATTGAATATCAACATATTCCAAGATATTTAAATACATTAGCAGATGCAATTGCTTCTCGAATGTTAAGTAGACATTTGCAATAATCATACAAATAAATTTAAAAACATTCCATAACATGTTTTACAAGATAAGCCGGTAATAGTGATATAGTATAATATAAGAGTGTGTCAAAAGATACATCGTCTTCGATCATAGGTTTAAAAACACCTTATGATCAGCAAAAATGATAGTACAAAAAGCAAAAATGTCATATGTGTCTACAACAGGCGACCATCCTATCAATGATGATGATCTCGATAAGAAACCACTGTACGGGCCACCTTACAAAGGAACCTCTTGAAAGGTCCTGCAACCCCAATCACATAGCGCTATAGTCGAAGAGGAATGTCATCTATGCCCGTCTCCGGAATGTCTCCTGTCAAATGCTCTAGATTGCTCTCCAATTCGGCCAAGGTCTCTGCTAATTCGTCCTGTGGGGCTGGTGCTGCTGCAGCTGGTTGTTTCCTCTCGTAAGGCCGGAGAGCGGCTGGTCACTGTGGACCCACAGCTGCATTTGAAACTTTTACTATCAATTTTGGGACGAGATAAAAACAAAAAAAAATTAAATTAGGAAAATGTTGAAAATGAGTTTACCTGAGTCATCCCATTGCTCTCCTGGTGGAAGAGCCATGTCTGGGTCATCGTGAAAATCTACCCCAGCATAAGGAAAGTCCTGAATAGCAAAAACCTAGTTTTCCAACCAATGGAAATGCTCAGGAGTGAATATAACGACCCCTGTCCCCTCCTCAGGATGACAGGCCATAACTGCAACCCATCGCATCAGTTTGGGCTCTCGAGGAAGTCCAGCTCCAATAGTGAGGTGCTGTGGGACCAACATTGGGACCCTCTCCATACCAAAGCTCACGACTAAAGCACCATATCCAAAGGTCTTCAGTTGTCCGTTCTTGGCTCTAGTTAGTTGGACTTTTACATTAGCCAACACAGCATCGCACCAGTTGAAGATGGTGCCTCGAAAGCAGTCAACTGCCATCCGCATTTGGGATCCAGTGGCTATATGTAGTGCTGCACTACCGAAAAGCCTGGTAACAGTAAATGTGATTACCATGAGTTTAGGAAGGGATATGGTTTTGATGTCTATCCCTTTGTCTCTAGTCTAGTTGTTACAGAACTCTAGCCGGAGGCTATCAACAGACTGGCCACCTGGCCTAGTCCCGAATAGAGTCAAATGTTCACCTCTCTTAGGCAAACCAGTCAAAAATTATATGTCTACTGGCTCCATTTCGAGCTGGTGACCACCAATGAAGAAGCACTGGTCCTGTATGCTCCACCTGTCTACCAGCCACTGCAAGACGTCCACCTGGGCCCTCATGCCAGGTATGGGCCCAGAATTTGTATAAGTCGCATGCCTTCAATGCATCGATCGAAGGTTGATGATTTATCGCGGCAAGATCTATGTCCTCATGCTACAGTTCTCACCAATCAAGCATGATGTACACTCTACATTCAATAGAAAAGGCGAATTAGAATACGTAAAATCGAAATTTTCAGGTGAAATTTGAGTTTGTTATGTTTAAAAAACCTTTGCGCGGGGTACACACCCTCTCTGTTAGAGACAGTGCATGGGTATGCACGTTGCCTTAAGGGTAGGTGCGGACCCTCGACTTTTTTCCTTGTGCGAAAAAGTCAGGGTCCGCGGGTCCCTTGTGTTATACTTGCGGACCTTTGCACGCGGGTTTTTCGACCTAAAAGCTCCTAAAAAAATGAAATTAAACCCTAAAAATCAATTTGAAACAGATGAAATTAAAGAGTAGGATGATGTAGATTACCTAGAGGAGACGGCGCTTGATTCCAACGGATGGATTTTCTGCAATCTTCACAGGAAGTTTCTGACCAAAAGCTCTATTTTCTCACCCAAAACTCAAACGGTAAAAATGAATTGACGAAAGCCCTTTTTATAAGTTTTTTGAATAAATGAGTTGTTAATTTGTTTATGTTTCACTTTAGAAAGGTAACTTTTGCAGCATTTTTATCCATTTTAAACAGGTATGAGTAATGTTTGAGTTTTTGTTCAGGATAACAGATTTTTCAGGCGAAATCGGTCTTTTTCGACGGAAAAAATTTACAGTCACCTTTAAGCTCTTTTCTAACTCCTAAAACATGAAAATATTTCCAAGTTTTTCTTTTTAAACTCGTTAAAACAGAACTAAAAAGACAGTCCACTTACAGCTCTTTTTCTGATTGTAAAAACATGAAAATATTGTCGAATTTTTGTCGTTTCAAATTCGATATTGGTTATAAAACGACGTGTCATTGATCGCTTTTTTACTTTTTTGGATCAAAGGCACTAATTACGAAAAGTACTCCTTGGTCGTAATGATCAAGCAGTTCTATCAAGTATTATTTTATACTTTTTCAGGCTTGGGAGACACAAATTTACGAAAAAGGTCAACCATGGAGTCTTCTTAAGTTTTTTCAGACTCTCTAAAATTGAAAAACGCCGAGTTTCTCCTATATTGGACTCGTTAAAATTTAACAGTAAAGGACCTATTCAATTACAAACAGGAACGGACCACTCCTTCTTAGGGTTCAAATTTAAACTAAGTTGGACTCATCCGAAGGATGAGCTTACAATCAAGCAAATGTTATCCTCCTCAAGCTTGTCAAAAATAAAGAGGTACTTGCCAGAAATGGTGGGGGAAAAGAGAGAAAAATGAGCTTGTTTGTCATACTTTGTAACCACTCTTGAACACGACACTTTTATTCACCTGGTGATGAGCCCCAATTTTGGTACAATTTGGGCTCATTTTTGGCCTATTTTGCTTGCTAAAACCATTCATTTTTATTGTTTATGCATACACTTCTTAGTTTATTCATGTTGTTTGTAGGAGAAAGGATAGGCACTTTATCTACGTAGCTAATGCATTGTGATTCCAGGTTTTGGCATTAAAAGGGAGCAAAAGACAACGAAAAGGTGGCAAGGAGACAACGAGTTGGCACTACTGACGTAAGGAGAGGTTGTCCACGGTCTTGGGGGACATTCCTCGTGATCCTCAGCAAGAACTCCGAGCCCCACTCCATCCTCCCTCCGAGCTTAATACACGGCCAGCTGTTCTACAGGAACAGCAGTTCAAAACTGCTCTACAGGAAACAGCATTTATGACCATCCTACAGGATCAGCAGTTAAACTCTAGATTAAACAGCCGAGCTCCTAGAATCATGGATACTTGTTGGATCATCGTTTTGTATAAGTATAGAGGCCTTAGCCTTGGTTAGGTTGTTGAAACTCTCGTATTACTATTGTAATTTTGGAGCACAGCTCAAGTTTCGTTCTCTTTTGTAAGCCAATTTGGCATGTTATCAGATTATGAATAAAGAAGGCCACTTTTGAGTTAGTTCTGAGTTTTCTCAAGGAGCTATAGCTCTCAGGTTAGGGCCCAACCTGAGAGCCATAGACCTCCTCAGTGTTGTAATGCATTTACAATTAGGTCCAGCACTTGAGTTTGTTTAGTTTCCTATGCAATTCGGATTTCCAGCTTGTTAGTTTAATTGTTTTCATTAGCATAGATAGGACTGGTATGATGCTTTGCTTTCAGTATTCAAGTTTGATAGGTTGGTAGAATAAATCTCCTAGAGCTCCAACAAAAACAGGTTGTAAAGGCTCACTGCCATCTCACTGTTTGGGATTGGGGTGTAGACCATGATCAGCCACCAAAAAGAACAGCAGTCGTTTCATCTCCACGCAAGTTGCCACATGAACGTTTTTCATTAAGGATTTATTCATACATTCTCGACATTGATCCATACTGCACTCTCACGCATTAGTTTTATTGCTTGGTTTCCATTTTGGATTTATAGGTTTCATGGCATAATAGGTTAATGAATTCCTTGTTTTCATGCACAGGTCATTTGTTTTATTTACACTGCTTTTGCTCAAGCGATTTCCTTCGTCGTTTTCTTCATCCACCTGCAAGTTCTATTCACCCTCTATCTCACTCACGTGCCCTCCAACTCTCTCATTTCACGTACAGCTCCATCTCCTTCACTCTCGTTGATTCCACCCTTCCAAAACATTGACCCATTGCATGCACCCTTCCTTCGTCTGACTTGCCATTTCCGAAGACATCATTAGGTCCATCTCCATCTCCCTTAGCCTCCCACACCACTCCAACACTCCATCAACTCCTAAAAACCTCCACGGCCAACCATCCTGTAGACGTGCACAGCCATCCTGTAGAAAACAGAGTATCCTGTAGGATCCCCTGCAGCCTTCCTATAGGAGGCCATTCACTTCGTTGCCGAGCTTCTGAACGTGAGGGACCTCTGTGGATGGGTGCTAAGGATCCTTAGGAACCTCTCCTAGCCTCCCCAACCTGTCCCACACTTTCCTTCCTTCTCCATCCCACCTGCACAATCAAACCCTAATTAGGCCAAGTTCACACTCATTCCACACACCTAAAGGAAAAACACAAAAACACATTTCTCATGATGCAAGTAGCTTAGACCCATGCATTTACACTTGTTAGAGGTAATGACAGCATTCATAGGAGTTGCATCCACATTCTTTGCATTATAGAAGATAGACTAGTTAAATTAGGGTTTCATGGATTTACATGCTTTAAATTGCTTTTGATTCAGTTTGTCAAGCAGCGTAGCCTTCCTTTGAGTTAGCTTTCGTCCATCATTGATAAAGCTTCTTCTGTGAGCCTATAGAAGTTGGCTTAAGCCCTAGCGGACTTGTGCCAGCTGACCAAGTGACAGCTGCGACAAGGGCTAGTACTTGTGCATACAGCACCGTCGCTTCCAAGTTTGTACGAACTACCGGGTTGATAAAATTAAGAGACAGGAAGCCCCAGGAGTTGTAGCATTATTGCTACAATACTGGAGCTCACCATCTTTTTGGCGCCGTTGCCGGGGAAGCGTCAGAGTATTAGCACCTGTTTCTTTTCCTCTACTTTCCTACTCTTACCTTCTGCTAAGTAGTTTGCTTCATTTCCATTCTGCAAAAGTAGCATAGACTTTCCTGCTTTCCTAGACTAATCTTTCCTGCTTTCTTAGATTAGTATTTCCTGCTTTCCTAGATTAATCTTTCCTACTTTCTTAGATTAGTATTTCCTGCTTTCCTAGATTAATATTTCCTGCTTTCCTAGATTAATATTTCCTGCTTTCCTAGATTAATATTTCCAATTCCGCAAATTTCATTTGAGTAATCTAGTTAGTTGTAGATCACTTTGTTTCAGTTTTGCAGGTACAAAGAAAAAACAAAAGCACTAAAAACAGAGAAGAGTCCTTTCCCTTTCATGCCTCGTAGGAACCGAGATAGATCAGGCAAATTCCTACCAAACACCCCCACCACATCACTAAGTCACCCTTCTCTCTTCTTTGGTAACAGCGACCCAGAGGAACCTATAGGTGAACATCCCGAGATATACCAAGACCCTATAGAAGAAGAAGAGTTAGAAACCACTCCATTTGAAGCCATGGCTGATAACATGAGAGAAGATGAGAGAATAGAAGGAGCTTTCCCCATCCGAGAGACCAATGGGGATATGAAAATGAAAAACATTAGCCCCTCTGCCTTGCCTCACTTCCATGGACTGACCACTGAGGATCCTGATACCTTCTTGTTTGAGTTTGCTGTCCTTTGTCGAACCTATGACTATACTGAGGATGAGCAAAAGTTGAAGCTTTTCCCTTCCACTCTTAAGGATGCAGCACTACGCTGGTTCATGGGATTACCTGGGAATAGCATCACCACTTGGGCTCAGATGCAGCAAGCCTTCAATACCAAGTATAGGGATTATTGTAGGTCCAAGGAAACCAAGGGAGAGATCTTTCGAATGACCATGGGGAATGATGAGTCTTTAGAGGACTATGAGGAGAGGTTCCAACTTAGCTATAAACGGGCCAGATGCACACTTGACCCTGAATCCCTCAAGTTGGTTCTACTCCGAGGAGTCCCTGAAGATCTCCTAGACACCCTTCACATGTTATCTGGGGGGGACATTTACCAACTGCCTTATGAGGACATCAAGACTGTGTTTCGAAATCATTCTAGGGCAGCTAGAAAACGAGGTAGAGGAAACCTCCTCTCCACCGGTGTCCCTTTCTCCAAACATGAGCTTACAAACCAATTAGAAGATCTTAAGAGTGAGGTGAGACATACCATTGCCATGCAGCTGGACACATTCAGGATCCAGCAAAAGAAAGAGGAAGCTGAGAGAGCCTTGGCTGTCTTCTGTCCTAGGTGCACCAAAAGACACCCTAAGAACGAATGTCCATTGCATTCGGTCGAAGTGTGTTTCGTTTGTGAGGAGGACCACCCAACAAATCAGTGTCCAACCTTGCCTGGGTTTAAAGCCATGTACCAAGGAACTGAAGCCCCCACTGAACCTCTCTACTTCATCAACCAAAGGAGGCCTCAAGGATCTAGACCTTATCAGCAGGGGATGCAAGGGGCATCTCAAGCTTATTACAACCCCAACCACTTGACTCCCATGCCTTCCTAGGGTCCCCCTGCTCATCCTTCCTGGTCCATGCCTCCTCCATTGTCTTATCCACCTCAGTACCCTACTCAACCTACTTCTCACCCATATCACTCACATACCCAGTCGCAGCCTCAATGGAGTGCTCCTCAGTCAGGGTGGAGGCCCCAATACAACAATCCTCCTGCCATTTTGTCTCCACCACCAGTTCAACCTCAGCCTTTACCTCCTGCTCCTCCAAGGCAACCTCAGATGCCTGCTCAACCGAACCCGAACCCCAACAATAGACAGGCTCAGCAGGTATATACTGGGGAGACCTCATGCCCTACCTATGCTGTGGAGATCCAGGAGATCAATCTTAGATCTGGAAAGACTCTTCCAGATCGCCAACCTCCTCCCCCAGAGGATGAGGAAACCCATCAGGAGAGTGAACCAAAGCCTACTCCACCCTTTCCTGAGAGACTAACAGCCACCACACAACCGAACCCAGAAGAAGATGAGCTTTTGGGTGAGCTCAAACAGTTGTGTGTAAAAATCTGACTTCTCCAAGCCATCAAGGATGTGCCAATATATAACAAGCTGATTAAGGAGAAGTGTTTCAAACACCCAGGCAGACGGAAGAAAGATGCCTCAACTATCAATGTCATAGGACAACTGTCTGACCTTATGCTAGGACAAGTCATATGCCCAAAGTACCTAGATCCTGGAAGTCCTGTAGTAGATGTACACATCAACGGCACCATTATCCCCCACACCTTGATTGATCTGGGGGCAGCCATCAATGTGATGACCAGGGATACCATGCTTAAACTCAATCTTCAGGGTTCCTTGAGAAAGACCTCGACAGTACTGCAGTTAGCAGATCGCTCCACCGTGACTCCCGAAGGGATTGTGGAGGATGTCTTGGTCTCAATTGATTCTTGGGAATACCCTGCGGATTTCCTGGTCCTGCAACCAAAGGCCAAGCTTACTGGATATCCTCTCATCTTGGGAAGGCCTTGGTTAGCTACTGCAGATGCTTACATAAGTTGTCGGGCAGGAAACATGACCATCAAGAATGGTCCCATGTCCAAGCAGCTAGTCCTATACCCTCCTGCCCAACCCTCTTTAGAGCATGATTTACCACTCTGGTTGGAGGACGGAGAGGAAGACGAGGTGTACTCTGCACCTCTGTGCACCCTAGATACCGCTAGAAGAAATTCTCCTACCGAGGATGATTTAATTGAGACCCTGATCCAGAATCCACCTTCCAGTGCACTATCTTTAGAGAAGTTGGTGGAGGATGCCCAAGCTAGCACCTTAGTGGACCTTTGTACAACCAGCCCTGTCACTCCCAGAGTCAAAAGTGTGGAGTTCGGCCCTGAGAGAGCGTTAAAGATCAGCTCCTCTCTATCTCCTTCCCAGGAGAAGGAGTTGTGTAGCCTATTGGCCAGCCACTTAGATGCTTTTGCTTGGAGCTATAAGGAGATGAAAGGAGTCCACCCCTCGGTCTGTACCCATCATATATACATCAAAGAGGATTGTAAACCAGTTAGGCAACCCCAGAGGAGAATGAATCCAGCCCTTAAGGACATTGTCAAGGAAGAATTGCAAAAACTGTTGGATGTCGGATTCATTTACCCCATCTCAGATAGTGAATGGGTGTCCCCTCTAGTGTTGGTTCCCAAGAAGAATGGGAAGTGGAGGATCTGTGTACATTACCGGGAGCTGAACAAAGCTACCAAGAAGGACCATTTCCCTCTACCTTTCATAGATCAAGTGTTGGATGGACTGGCAAGAAAGAAGTTCTTCTCTTTCCTGGATGGGTTCAGCAGGTACAATCAAATCCAAATCAGCCTGGAAGACCAAGATAAGACCACCTTCACTTGTCCTTGGGGTACCTTTGCCTACCGAGTCCTTCCCTTTGGGCTATGCAATGCTCCTGCTACTTTTCAGAGAGCTATCTTGAGCATCTTCTCGGAGTTGGTCCATGATGCAGTGGAAATCTACATGGATGACTTTACCCCTTATGGGGCCAACTTCCAGGAAGCATTGTCCAACTTGGGAAAGGTCCTAACCAAGTGCATCGAGATGAACTTGTCCCTTAGCCCTGAGAAATGTGAATTCCTAATGACTGAAGGGACAGTGCTAGGCCATACCATTTCTTCTCAAGGATTGCAGGTGGATCCTAACAAAATTGCTCTCATCAAGAGGGTTCCACCTCCTCAAAAAGTAAGGGATGTCCGGAGTTTCTTGGGATTAGCAGGATACTACCGGAGGTTCATTAAAGACTTCAGCAAGTTAGCCTCACCATTGTTTGGTTTGTTGGCAAAAGATGTGGAGTTTAATTGGACTGACGATTGTCAGAAGAGTTTGAATGAATTAAAAGACAAGTTAGTGTCAGCTCCAATCCTAAGGGGTCCAAACTGGGCCCTACCTTTCCACATCCACACTGATGCCTCGAACAAAGCCATAGGTGCAGCCTTAGGACAAGTTGAGCAAAAACTTCCATATGCCATTTACTTCGTTAGCAAAAACTTGTCCAAAGCAGAGCTGAATTACACTGTAACCGAGAAGGAATTCTTAGCTGTGGTTCATGCACTGAACAAGTTCCGACATTACATTACTGGTTACCAGACTTTTGTACATACTGACCATGCTGCTATTAGATACTTGATGAATAAACCAGATGTGAATGCTCGTATTATTAGATGGTTACTTTTATTGCAGCAGTTTGATCTAACCATTGTTGATAAACCAGGAAAAGAAAATGTTGTTGCTGACTTCTTGTCTAGATTGGATTTGTCTGCAGATGAAGATGGGACGGTGGATGACCAGATGCCTGATGAGCATCTGTTTGCTATCTCAGTACTCTCTCCATGGTTTGCTGATATAGCAAACTACCTTGTTTCAGCTCAGTTCCCTCCGCACCTCTCTTCAAAAGAGAAGAGCAAAATCATCAGAAAGAGTGCCTCATTTACATGGATTGGGGGCAACCTGTTCAAGCTTGGCCCCGATTAGATCTTAAGGCGTTGTGTAAGGGAGGAGGAATTCTTTGACATTCTCCTCACCTGTCATGATGGGCCTTGTGGAGGACATTTTGCATCAAAGAGAAC
This sequence comes from Pinus tabuliformis, assembly GCA_031772625.1. Taxonomy (NCBI): domain Eukaryota; kingdom Viridiplantae; phylum Streptophyta; class Pinopsida; order Pinales; family Pinaceae; genus Pinus; species Pinus tabuliformis. Next base: position 1,074,328,142 of record CM062818.1, read on the forward strand.
TGCCTTCAAGATCCTGCAGGCAGGCTACTATTGGCCCACACTTCATCAAGATGTCAGAAGATATGTTAGCCAGTGTGACCAATGCCAAAGAATGGGGAAACCGACCCAAAGGGATGAGATGCCTCTCCAACCTCAAGTGACTCTCGAGCCATTTGAGAAGTGGGGCATGGACTTTGTGGGCCCAATCAATCCCTCTTCGAGGCAGAGATCCTACATCATTGTGTGTACTGACTACTTGACAAAGTGGGCAGAGACTAAAGCAATCAAAGCAGCAACAGAAGAAAAGGTGGTCGAGTTCTTAAGCGAGAACATCTTCTACAAGTTTGGCTACCCAAGAGAGCTGGTGACCGATCAAGGGAGCCAGTTCACCTCCAACTTGGTTGAAGATCTATTAGCTCATCACAAGATCAAGCATAGGACTTCCACCCCCTATCATCCTCAAGCAAATGGGCAGGTGGAAGTCACCAATAGAGCTCTAGAAGGGATCTTGACCAAAGTGGTAAACAACAGCAGAAAAGACTGGGCAGATCGCCTAGTTGAAGCCACATGGGCTTACAACACCACTTGGAAGACCACCACCGGTTTCACACCTTATGAACTGGTCTATGGGAAGAAAGCTTTACTGTCCATTGAGTTTGAGTATAACACTTTGAGGTTGGCAGCTCAGCTGGACCTAGATCTCAGCCATGCACAGCAAGAAAGGTTATTGCAGCTGAATGGACTGGATGAACACCGCATGCAGGCCCTCCTTCACTCAGAAGTGGTTCAACTTCAGAGGAAGGTGTGGCATGACCAACATCTCCATGACAAGCAATTTCAGCCGGGAGATTGGGCTTTGTTGTATGATTCCAGATTCAAAGATTTCAGGGGGAAGTTGAGAACCAGATGGCTAGGACCATATGTGGTGGAACAGTGCCATGACAATGGATCTGTCCTCATTCGAACCATTGATGAGGAATCCATTCCCATGCTTGTCAATGGGCACCGATTGAAGATCTATAGAAGACCTCTCTCAAGACAAGAGTTTATCAGCACTATGGAGAAATCTGTTTTGGTCATAGAGAAGGGTTCTGCCTCCGCTTTGGGCATACCCTGAAGGATCTAAAACACAAAAAAAAAAAAAAAGAGAAAAAAAAAGATCCTTGGGTGAAAACCTCTCTGAGGCGCCCAAGGCAGGCAGTAGGGGTGAAAACCTCATTGAGGCGCTCCTATTGTCTTTCGAAAAAAGAAAAGAGAGAAAAATAAAGATCCTTGGGTGAAAACCTCTCTGAGGCGCCCAAGGCAGGCAGTAGGGGTGAAAACCTCATTGAGGCGCTCCTATTGTCTTTCTAAAAAAAAAAAAAAGAAAAAAAAAAGAAAAAAGAAAGAAAACAGGAAAAAGCAATCAGCACAATAAAAGGTTTGCATGCAGATGTTCTATGGAGGAGAAGAAGCCTCTCCACTCCAAGCCAGGGGCCTTCATCATGCTAGCAAAGGATGTCATCAGCACCTCCTCCAAGAACAGCAATGTTTTTTAAGGTATGTGCAATTATTATCATGCTTTGGATCTTCTACAGGAGGATACAGTTTTTCTACAGGAACAGACAGTCTTCCTACAGGAAGACGCGGATCTTCTACAGGAAAATGCCAAATTTCTACAGGAAACTCTGTGTTCTACAGGAAACTTCCTGTAGAAGGTTACGATGGCCGGAATGTGTTTCAAATGAAGATCTAGCGACTGAGGAGTGGATTGAATGCATGCATGCCAATGATGGCACCCCTGAACATTGCCATTATCGTCCTCCACCATCCTCGTCGCCATGCAACCAAGATCCCTGCAGCAGCACAACAAAGTAATCAGTTCTCGTGAGGAAGCATCTGTCAAAGAAAAACTAAGCACCGAGAGCCATACCACATCCACGTTGATACATCAGAAGCGCTGGGATCGTGATCGAGAAGCCAGAACCGCCAGCATGCAGCATACACCCGAGGAGAAAGAACGGTGACAAGACCCCTCGCGGGGATCCTGTAACATTTCAACCTGCTCAAGTGAAGACCGTTCACAGCACCGCCATCTGAGATCAAACACGGGCGCATGAACGCAGAACCATTCACTCCATCGCCAGCATCCTGTAACCACGAGCCTACAGGAATGTGCAGCCACAGGCGGCAGGTAGATCCATCGCTAAAAAACTGGAAATCATGTGCAGCCGCGCGCAGGTAAGTGTTCTAATCCTTCTCTCCATAAAACTGCATGATTATTACTTCGATTTGTTTTGCATGGCATAAAGGTGAATGGTTGAGCGGCCTAAAGGCCAGTGATTGGCCACGTCGGTTAGTAAAGGGTTAGTCAGAGGACGAGGTGGCAGCCACGACGAAAGAAACACGCAGCAAGCACGTGAAGATCAGTCCCGTCAACCGAGAAGTGAAGTTTAACCGAAAAGGGCGGCGGCAGATCTGTGGGAATGAATGCGGCAACAAACGAATGTGCAGGCGGATGATGGGTGACGTCACCCAACGGTCCGGCGGGGACAGCTCACCCCCGCGCCACGAGCTGCGCTGATTCAAAATCTAATCGGCTCGATTAAGCGTGTATCTCCATCAACCTCACTTCAAAACTCGAGTAGATCCTCTGCTTACCTCTGCATGTTGATACGCCGAGCTCTCGGCTACCTGAACGCTGGTAAAGTACCTCTCGACCGCCAGCCAACTAAAGCTCTTCCCGAAGCCTGCGCACTGCTCCTACAAGAACAGTTTCTACAGGAACGCCGTCCTACAGGAAGCAGTTTCTACAGGAACGCGGCTCTACGGGAAGGTGAAGTCTTCACGTAAAAAAGGTGGCAGAAAAGAGGTAACCCTGCAACTCCTTCCGCAATTGGTTTTTTTAAAGGTGGCAAGGCCATTAGTCACAGTGTGGTCATAAAGAATTGGATTGCCGTGCCTATACTATCGCTCCTACAGGATAGCTGTATAATCAAACTGTGGTCTGAAAATTCATTGCATGTTCTGTCTTTAAGACCGAATTTCCTGTGTATCCACCACCTCTGGTATAAACCACTGTGTTCATCATGCCTGGCGGGTTTATCAGGCGAGAGCCCACTAATTCAAATGCATTAAGGAGAAACCCGGCAGTGGTTGAGCTCTTCACTAGAGCACAATGGATGCCTTTCTGTGATAAACTACAGGGCTACGATGATGAAGTAGCCGAGGAATTTTTGCGGGCTCTGCAGCCTAAATCACAGACATTGGCCACGGTAACCTTCAGAGGTCTCAGCCTCAAACTCACCCCAGAGCATATCAGTCGGATTACAGAGCTGCCCATGGGTCTGCCGTGGGACAAAGAAGAGCGGAAGATGAGCCAGCAAGCAAAGAAGGATTTCTTCCCACCTGAGGAAGAATTCTCAGAGGATAAAAATGGGGTAAGAAGGACGAGCCTAACACCACCGTGGAATGAAGTCAGTTTGCAAATAATGAAGTATATTACGTGTGAAGGCCGGTTCAGTATAGTATATGCATATCATTTCCGGCTCCTCACTGAGTTAAGGCATGGAATTGACGATCCTGTAGACCAAAAACTAAGCATCCCTTATTATCTTCTACAGTCCCTCATGGAGTGTGCTACCAAACTAAGACAGGGCATCCCTGATCAGATAGCCCATCATGGGTTAATAAAATTGCTTGTGGAAGATGCCTTGCACTCATATAAAGTTCCCCTCTCCTGGGAGTCATTTAGGAATCTGACACGAGATGGAGACATTAAAATGCTGATCGAAGAGAGTGGCTCCTCCAGCACTGAAGACAAGGAAGAGGTAGCTGAGGAAGAAGAGGCTAAAGAAAAAGCTGACTCCCCCATCCTGTCAGCAAGAGAAATAAGGTCAAAAAGCAGAAGAGACAGAGTCGGGGAAAGCCACGTCAGCCCAATTACCTCTCCAGCACTCGCAAGCAAACATAAGGATCAAACCCCCGTAGAAAAAAGAGAAAAAGGGAAGACACCTACCGCTACAGGAAAGGAAAAGCAGGCTTCTACAGGAAGCCCAAAAGCAAAGACCAAGGCTTCTACAGGAAGCCCAAAAGCAAAGACCAAGGCTTCTACAGGAAGCTCGACACCAGCGTCTACAGGAAGCACAAGGGTGCAAGAACAAGCTTCTACAGGAAGCTATGCACAACCAAAATCTGAGAAGCAGAAGGTGGATGTTTTAGCCAGAGAGGCAGCGGCTGTATTAGCTGGCCTCAGTACGCCACCTAAGCCAAAGGGAAAAAGGAAGAGGGACCCTCCTCTCTACTTCAAAGCACAGAGGAGTGTTCGGATAAAAACAGGAAAACCACAGCAACAGTCCAGCAGCCCAATTGTCATTGAGGACACCCCTGTTTCTCCCAAAGACAAATCTCCCTCAAAATTCACAGTTACCTATGAAAAGGGCAGCCCGAAGAAGAGCACATGGCAAGACCGAGTGGACCTGTTGGACGAGAAAACCAGGCTACAGGAAGCTGCGAACGTCCTACAGGATACCTTAGCTCGACTACAGGAAACCGAACAGAAAGAAGAAGGAGGACCTTCATCACCCAGGGCGGATGAGGCAGAACCCCCTCAAGAAACAGCAAGAGAGCATATACCTGAACCCAGTCCTTCACCCAATCTGAATTCATATTACACTTTCTTGGAGGCAGGCAAGATCATCCCACAAAAATTCACCGTACCTCTATTCTTCGAATTGGAAAAAGAAAGAGTCCGCTCCCATACCTGGATGCAAATTGCCAAATCAAAGGGGGTGGGGGACATAGGCCCTCTACAAGATCAGCTCAGGGAGGTCAGAAGTGAGTTCACTATGGCTAAACATGTGGCTAGCTGCCAGCAGGCACTTCTACAGGAAGAAAACCAAAAGCTACGGTTGCAGCTGCAAGAACTCCAGGCAAAGGCAGGACTATCCTCCAAGGGCATCACATCTGAACAAGAAGGCAAGAAGGAGCTGACCACCAATATTGAAGGACCAAAAACAGTTCTACAGGAAGAAGAACAGCAGCTAAGAATTGAGGTGCAAGCCTTAAAGGAGCAGCTGCAACAAAAGGGGACGCAATTGGCTTGCATGGCTAGTTGGGCCATGGAAGCCTTGCAGTGCAGACATCCTGCAAAGTCCTATGGGCTGTACTTAAAGGATCAGTGGCTACAATTCCAGATCAACACCCTAGCACAAAGAGGTATTGAGCAAATTCATGACCCACAGCAGTTTACTGAAGTATGCAACACTAGCTCAGCAGAGGATAAAGCTAAGCTAGCAGAATTTTATATCCACAATCTAATTCTGCCCAATGAGGTCTCTTGGGATCCCAATATCGCCTTGGGCGATATGCAACTAATGGCTTTTGCATCATGGCTGAATCATGAGGATCAGAGAGCCACTGAAGAGAAATCGGTCATGAACCGGGAAGTGAGTGAACCACTGTATATTCGGGCAGAACTAGAAGATCCGGTTGCCCTCACCTCAGCCCGCCAACAGTTATCCAATGATCCTGCAGCTTCCTTGAGATTTATAGACCAGCAAGCCCAAGCAATAGCCCATTTTGAAGACATGGACAGACTCTTGGGAGAAACTGCTGGCCATGCTTGTGCACGTAGATGGCATGCTTTGGCACATAGCTTGAAAATCAGGGAATACCATACCCCGACCAGAATGAGGGAAGCATTTGCAAGGGTGGACCTGTACAAGAAATCAGTGCAAAGACTTCAGGCCAGCTGGATTGGCCTCAAACTCAGCCCTCCATTGTTGCTAGGATTGGCTGAAGGAGGTACAGGAAAGGAAGAAAGGGCACAATGGGAAAAAGTGGAAAATACAGCAGGGTTTCATATCAACCATGAAGACATCACCACAGAAGCTTGGGATGTAAGGGGAGCAGTAAAGGCCATGAAGGATGAGGATCTTGACTAAGTTGCTCAAGGATGAGCAAATGGTTCAGCTAGGGGGTGATGATGAGCCCCAATTTTGGTACAATTTGGGCTCATTTTTGGCCTATTTTGCTTGCTCAAACCATTCATTTTTATTGTTTATGCATACACTTCTTAGTTTATTCATGTTGTTTGTAGGAGAAAGGATACGCACTTTATCTACGTAGCTAATGCATTGTGATTCCAGGTTTTGGCATTAAAAGGGAGCAAAAGACAACGAAAAGGTGGCAAGGAGACAACGAGTTGGCACTGCTGACGTAAGGAGAGGTTGTCCACGGTCTTGGGGGACATTCCTCGTGATCCTCACCAAGAACTCCGAGCCCCACTCCATCCTCCCTCCGAGCTTAATACACGGCCAGCTGTTCTACAGGAACAGCAGTTCAAAACTGCTCTACAGGAAACAGCATTTATGACCATCCTACAGGATCAGCAGTTAAACTCTAGATTAAACAGCCGAGCTCCTAGAATCATGGATACTTGTTGGATCATCGTTTTGTATAAGTATAGAGGCCTTAGCCTTGGTTAGGTTGTTGAAACTCTCGTATTACTATTGTAATTTTGGAGCACAGCTCAAGTTTCGTTCTCTTTTGTAAGCCAATTTGGCATGTTATCAGATTATGAATAAAGAAGGCCACTTTTGAGTTAGTTCTGAGTTTTCTCAAGGAGCTATAGCTCTCAGGTTAGGGCCCAACCTGAGAGCCATAGACCTCCTCAGTGTTGTAATGCATTTACAATTAGGTCCAGCACTTGAGTTTGTTTAGTTTCCTATGCAATTCGGATTTCCAGCTTGTTAGTTTAATTGTTTTCATTAGCATAGATAGGACTGGTATGATGCTTTGCTTTCAGTATTCAAGTTTGATAGGTTGGTAGAATAAATCTCCTGGAGCTCCAACAAAAACAGGTTGTAAAGGCTCACTGCCATCTCACTGTTTGGGATTGGGGTGTAGACCATGATCAGCCACCAAAAAGAACAGCAGTCGTTTCATCTCCACGCAAGTTGCCACATGAACGTTTTTCATTAAGGATTTATTCATACATTCTCGACATTGATCCATACTGCACTCTCACGCATTAGTTTTATTGCTTGGTTTCCATTTTGGATTTATAGGTTTCATGGCATAATAGGTTAATGAATTCCTTGTTTTCATGCACAGGTCATTTGTTTTATTTACACTGCTTTTGCTCAAGCGATTTCCTTCATCGTTTTCTTCATCCACCTGCAAGTTCTATTCACCCTCTATCTCACTCACGTGCCCTCCAACTCTCTCATTTCACGTACAGCTCCATCTCCTTCACTCTCGTTGATTCCACCCTTCCAAAACATCAACCCATTGCATGCACCCTTCCTTCGTCTGACTTGCCATTTCCGAAGACATCATTAGGTCCATCTCCATCTCCCTTAGCCTCCCACACCACTCCAACACTCCATCAACTCCTAAAAACCTCCACGGCCAACCATCCTGTAGACGTGCACAGCCATCCTGTAGAAAACAGAGTATCCTGTAGGATCCCCTGCAGCCTTCATGTAGGAGGCCATTCACTTCGTTGCCGAGCTTTTGAACGTGAGGGACCTCTGTGGATGGGTGCTAAGGATCCTTAGGAACCTCTCCTAGCCTCCCCAACCTGTCCCACACTTTCCTTCCTTCTCCATCCCACCTGCACAATCAAACCCTAATTAGGCCAAGTTCACACTCATTCCACACACCTAAAGGAAAAACACAAAAACACATTTCTCATGATGCAAGTAGCTTAGACCCATGCATTTACACTTGTTAGAGGTAATGACAGCATTCATAGGAGTTGCATCCACATTCTTTGCATTATAGAAGATAGACTAGTTAAATTAGGGTTTCATTGATTTACATGCTTTAAATTGCTTTTGATTCAGTTTGTCAAGCAGCGTAGCCTTCCTTTGAGTTAGCTTTCATCCATCATTGATAAAGCTTCTTCTGTGAGCCTATAGAAGTTGGCTTAAGCCCTAGCGGACTTGTGCCAGCTGACCAAGTGACAGCTGCGACAAGGGCTAGTACTTGTGCATACAGCACCGTCGCTTCCAAGTTTGTACGAACTACCGGGTTGATAAAATTAAGAGACAGGAAGCCCCAGGAGTTGTAGCATTATTGCTACAATACTGGAGCTCACCACCTGGGTTGGGAAATCCTTTGCCTAACAGTTGATCAAACCATATTGAAAGTCTTCAGCCGGTTTCTGGGTATTAACTTTGGGTCAATTGTCACCAAACCATCTGCTGTGTCATTATGTGTTCAAGAGGTCAGTGCAAATAAGCCATTTATCTACAAAATATTTGTCATCCATCTTGACCATCCCTAAGTCAGTCCTTGCAACTAAATTTCTTCAAACTTGATCTATGATTTCGTGTTGTGGGCTTGCCTACGACGGATTGCTTTCTATCAACTTCAGCTCATTATCTAGAAAGATGATCTAGGAATCGTTAGTACCTTGGGATCTGCATGCCTCAATGGCAGTTTTCTCGTCTACGATGATATGTTGCATCATTGACCTTCGATCAAAGGATTCTGTGACATGTTCGACACCAACACATCTATTCACATCTCATGGATTGTACTGAGTACTTTGAAAGCCATTGACATTACTGGTGGTTTCTCTCACACTTGTTAACAGTTTATATCATTGACTGGTAATCAAGTGGTTTCTACCATGTTTGACTTCAACACATTCATTCGCATGGATAGAATCGTACTATTTCGGAAGTAGAAATGAAGACCCTGGATCTAGTTTTTGCCATCCAGGTTGCGAGGAATTTTGTATTCATTATACTGTGGACTATTCATAACCAGATCACTGCATCCATAGTGTGTCTACATGTGTCTATACTTGTGATGTATTACAAGATCATTCCTATATCAGAGCAGTAGTTAGTTTTCTAGTCAGTTTTGATCTGAGTATGGGAATGCCTACCTCAGGGATGATATGATGTCATATATATATATTTTTCATTGAATGTTTTTACAGGTTCCAACCGGGCTCTCCATAAGATGATCCTCGAAATGATAAAGTACTTCACTCTTCCTAGATGATAAATGAAATCCTCATCTACTATAGACTTCGCACTTTAGGGGGCAATCTGTTACATAAAATATTTTCACCATGACTATTTGCAGTTAGTATGGGTCTATCATCACTTATACTGTCCTCTTAAGCAAGTCTCAAACCTCAGCTCTTCATGTCAAGCTTTGAAAATGAGAGAAAGACATTAAAAATCATTAAAGCTCTGGTTCCGCACTTTCTCTCACTGTTGCCTACGATCCCGCACCCCATGTTCATATTACTTGCGGACCTGCCTGCTTTGTCTCTAAAGGAGTGGGTGCGGACCCCTGTGAAAGTAAAAAAGGTGCAAGTTTATTCTAAAAAACTCACTTTCGTTTAATTCTAGATGATTCTAGAAGGAATTTTGACGTGGATGGTTCGCTCTTAGGTGGTTCATGCATCCCAAAAGAGAAGGAGCTAATCCCTTGATGAGAGGAGCTATCCCTTTGAAGGAGGGCTTTATCCCTTTGAAGGTGGACCTAGTAACTTCCCTCCATTGCACTATAAATTAAGGCATTGGGCTAGTTGCTAGGGAGGTTAGAAGCTGCACATTTTTGAGGGTAAATGCTGGTGGAATTGAGACTTCCTAGTTAAACTTCAGAGGAGAGATCACATACCTTTTGGCTTTATTGGGAAGAGAGTGAAACTTGTCAAAGTAGAGGAGACTTCTTGTTGGACCCCGAGAGGAGCTTGTACAACATCAAGGCACAGGTTGTAAAGTTCTTCTTTGATTTGAATTAATACAATCACATTCATTTTTCTCAACAAATTGTCTTTTGTCATTTGTTTCATGAATTCCTTGATCATCATGATAAGTATGCTTTATGATATTGGCTTTTCAGGTGCTATTTAATTTTTGTGCTTGTTTGTGTTCGCAGATTCGCTACAAGCGAGCTCATTTGGATCAAAGGATCGAGGCTTCCACAAACTTGCATTGGACCCAAGGTAGGCCTAAAACACTTGCTTGCCTTTGTTTATAAATTGCATATTTAGAGAAAGATAGTTTTTGATTGGCTTGCTTGTCACTAGATATCATTAGGTACTAGGGAGGTCGATCTTGTCTGCAAGAACGACTCATTCCTTGTGACACACACCAATAACTTCTTAACACTCCCTATCACACACACACACATTCATTGATTTACATATAATTGAAACAATTCCTCCCTTGTGTTTCCTTGGAAATCCCTAGCATGTGTTGGCGCCACATCCTAGAACCTAGCACACATTGGCATGCCTTTGCACTTGGCATGTCTTGACATGCCTAACATTCCTTGGAACTTTATAACATGTGTTAGCACTTCCTAAAATTCCCTGCACACCTTGGCACTCCCTAGTTTTCATGTCGTCATAGATAGCCTTACTTTTCTTGTGACTTGGGAACCCAACCAAGTCATTGAAAAAGTAGTGTTGTGCCTAGACCAAAGTCTCCCTTTGTCTCAAACTGATTTTTCCATCCTCTTATCACAATCATAGCCTTTCCTCCCACAAGTCCTAATATGAAATTTTCTTAACACACTTCATCCATGGGACACCTATAATTCACTGACACTCCCTGGCATAATCTCTTATTCATTCATTTCCATGCACCTTGACCTAGTTCTCCCTTATGATTTCCTGACACTCCCAAACACTCCTTGACATGCATTGAAACTATCTGGAATATGTCAGCACGTGTTTTCCTTCCTTGGCATGCCATGGTACTCCTTAATTATCATTCGCTCATAACTACCCTTATTTTCTTTTAGACTTAGGAACCCAACCAAGTCCTGCCTCGACTACAACAGCTTTACCAAGTTACATATACTACAACTAGACTATGCCTTGTTCCCCTAATGGACTATAAATCATCTTAGGCTTCTCATGTTCAATATTAACTCATCCCACTTAACAAGTTACCAAGTCAAGGCTTACATCCAATAGTGCCCATAAAACAACTAAGCAACATAGTTTACATCTTCACATGCCATAACATCTGACACGTATAATAATCCATTGGCACTCCATGGCACACATTATCATCACTTGCATTCCTTGGCATGATTTTCCACTCCCTAATAGACCCTACCACTCCATAACATGCCTTGACACTCTATCATGCCTTGGCACTGCCTAGCATATACCCTTGTCGCTCCCTCCTTAACACAATTGGAACTTGCTAACACTCTGTTACAGACATATTTGTGCACCGCAACCCCAATCACATAAGTCCATAAACCAAGGGCTTCTAAGTCCCTAAAAGTGTTGTTTCATACCCTAAAGGAGCAAGGTTAGCTGATTACATCACCTCCCAGAAGTTTTCCATGAAAATCTACTCAGAACTGGTCAAAGCAAGACATACAGACTGCCCAGTGATAAAGGTGCAATGCATCTCACCTGCCACATGAAAAACGTGTGATGCATACTGGAAAGCCCTTTCATAGGGCGCGATGAGTGAGAGCAGACAAATGGCCCAAGCAGTTTTCTAGGTGGAAACCCAAAGAATCTTCTAGAAACTACTCATTTGACACTTGGCTTTGTAAGTTCGCCCAGGGATGAGTAAGAGATCTAAAATCTCCATGTGGAACCAGGAACTATCAGAGAGATGACACGAATCAAAATCCCAAATACTGACTCACCCCCCTGCAAATATCTATAAATGGATCCCTCATCTAAGAGATCTAAAGGTTGGAATTTGGTAATTTACAAAGAGGTGCTGCTGGTTTCTCTTTGAAGTCATTGTTGGGTGATCTTGCTTTTTGTGAGGTGAAGAGGGCTTTCAAGCTAGGAGGATGGCACTGGGTCAAACCAAGTGGTTGTAATCCTCTCTTCTATGACTTTTACTAATAAAGCTATTTGAGTTTTCCTCCATATTCGTGTGTATCTCTGAATGTTATGCTTGTTATATGCATTTGTATGGCCAATATATATATGATCCTATATTTTCTACAGTGAAAGATCTCTATGCTTTGATGGTATTATGCCGTTGTGAATCTACAGGTGCTCTTTGAAGTTGGACAAGTAAGGAAGCAGTGGTGAGATTCTGTCAAAGGGGAAAGGAAACAAGCAAGGGAAAGGAAACAAGCAAGGAGCCAAGCGGAAGACTGAGGTTGTACTCTCTGCTTCTTTCCCATCTCTCTCTCGTAAAGGAAAAACAAGTGACTTTAATATATTTGTTTCTAAGATAGCTACCCGTCTTAGTGGAACTAGCAGCTCTGCATAGACACTAGATTTACCGATAAAAAAATGGCGACTCCATTGGGGAACGATTAGTTTGATTAGTTGTCTCTATTTGTTTGATTCATAAACCACAGACGGAGCCTGAAGTCAAGCCAGCTAGCCTTCGAACTACATTTTCTATGCAAGTGCAAAGTAGATCAACACTGCTTCAGTCAATCTCTAGGTTTGTTTACGAACTGAACAATTGACTTGCAAACATCCTAAGTGTCCTAGAGGTAGCTTGAGTAACCTCATTAGATCATCCGTATACTTTGTAGTTTCTGACTATCATTTGCTCGGCCTAAATACCTAGACTAAACTGCAAAATATGACCAAAAACCAAGTTAAAGTCTTGTTCCTTGACCATTACACCCTCTCCTTTAGGAAATTTGGATGCATCGCACCTCCCATGTGTAGTAGGTGGGATGCATCCCTGTTTCCCTATGTTGCAGGTGCGATGATCAGACAAGACTAGATCTACCTCCAGATTTTGGTTTTTTCTTCACTATCTTCAATTTTATTCAGGAGTTTTTGCTGTCTGTGATCAGTAGACCACTGTTGAAACCCCCTTCCTTGCATCATCCAACCTCTATTTTACAAAGGATTGTGAATGTTTTTATGTATTGTGCGTCATTTACAGTTCTCTTTTAAAAATAAGTAGCTTAATCGAACTGTATCTTTTGATTTGAAAGTGTCGCAAGTGTCGTTTTTAGTCAAAGAGAAGAATCCTACTGCTCTTGATAGTCGATTGTACTGTTACTCTTGTATTTGATCTGAATTAGTAGTATTTCAAGTGTTGAAAGTAGTTTTCAATTCAAAATCGCAAAGTGTCATCTTGCCTTCCTGATGTTTTTTTGAAAATAAAATCAGCAGTACTATCGCTTTGAAAGAAGAAATAATTCAGATTTGTATTTAACATTCTTTTTGTCATTCACACATTAAGAAAGCGGAAAACAAATACATGCACGTGCATTTGCATTTAGAATTCTTGTTGATTTTGATTTAGGACAGTGCATCTAGTGTGTGCTCTCTGCTCTATGTTGAAAGGATTCATTTCTCTTTCCTTAGTAGCTAGGATTTTTATTGCAAAAAGAAGATTAAATGACTGTTTATCATCTTAGGTTGCATTTTAGGAATTGTATATCTACATCACGTGGTGAACCTGAAAGGAAAATTTCTTAAGAAATATCAACTGTAAAATAAATTTAATGAACATAAAAACGCTTTGGAACCTAACGCACAACATCTAGAAGTCTAGGCTAGAGACGTATTCCAGCGTCACAAAGCCTGGTAACTGTCGCTTTCATCGTAGGTTGGGTGATTCCTCCTCTTTGAGACGATAAGTGCCAGTACGGACTTGTGCTCCCATGTACCGTCGAGTATATATTGGGAGACCACAATAGGCTATATCCTTTATCCTTAAGAAGCCGTGTTTGCCGCCCTATCGATCGCAATGCACTGAACACAGCATTCAGGAAGATTGACTGTTGTACCATAAAAAGTATTCTGCAGTTTTGCGATTGGTTTGGTAATCCCTTTGTCTAGATTTCCAAAGCAGTCTCTTTCATTCCTTTTCAGACTCCTTAAAGGAAAATGTCCATCTAAGCGTTTGTCACTTCAAGCTCATTAAAAATCAAAGGCGAATAGAGTCATCTTTAGCTTTTTCTCAACTCTTAAAAAGTGAAAAATCAAGTTGTGTCAAAGTGTCTAAAATTTATTTTAAGTGGAATAATGTCACTATTCCCTCGTTGGTCTTAGGTTGAGAAAATGGAGTTCACCAGCCAAGGATTGCCCCTTGGGGGAAGTCCTAGTCCTTTCTCCTCTTGGGGAGATGTTGGTGCACCTCATATGGCCACATTGTCCCTTCTAGGACTAACAATCGGTCTGTCGGTATGGATTTTCTAGAATTCTTTCATTCAAAACACCATAATTCCTGAATAGTCGAATTAGCAACTAGATGATACCAGAGTTTCCCCCCAACCTTCTACTTCGTTTGTCTCTCCCTCTCCTTCTTCCTCTTCGCTTGGTAAAGATAGTAAAACTAAAAACCAAGTAACTGAGAGGAAGAAGGAGGGGAAGGAGAAGAAGAAGAAGGAGCCAACGGCAAAAAGGGGCAACCGTACATCGTCTAGCAAAAATCCACACACTGCACTGTCCAAACCTAAATCTCTATGTGTCATCTGCAAAGGAGACCACTATCACTGAGATTGTCCTTACATCCCATGGATCCTAAGGGACTGGTCTCCCCGCTTGCACAATCCGGTGTCATCAACCTCTGATGATCATGTTGAAAGTACACCGTCAACTAGTGAAAGCGAAGTCACCGGACAAAAATGAAAATCTAAATTTCCCTGCAGACTGTGTGAAGGCGACCATGCCCTCCACCGTTGTACCTTCCTAGACGAAGCTAAAAGAGTCTTGGATAATCGTCCTGTATCTCCACAGGGACTCCCTTCTGGGTACAAGAAATTCTTTTCGAATCCATTGCTAGTTGAAAATCCGACTGACCCACCTTTGGAGTCGGTCGAAGCACCTATCATTGAAGATAAACCCTCTGAGTTGACATCGGAGCAAAGTCAACAGGTCAAGATGCTAGTTGACCCCATCTTGACTTCAAAAGATTTACCTTCAGATGATACAATCACCGAAGAGAATGAGAACGTCACCATTCAAATTCTTTTCATAAACACAGACTCCGATGAACATGGGGGTAATCTACCCATTCCTTTACCACAGGAAGGAAATTCGTCAGAGTCGTATCCGACAGTTTATTCGGTCCCACCTCCAAGCAACCTAGTTGTTTCCTTCGATTGGAATCTACTAGGCAGACCCCATTTACCATCTAATGTACCATTTCGAATTATAGTGTAAACTTAGAAAATGGTCATGGTTGGTACCATCATAGATGAAGGGGCTTCTGTGAGTATCCTTTCCTCAACTGCTTGGAAAGCCCTTGGTTCGCCATTGCTTTTTCCTAAGATTTGATATTTGACAGGCTTTGATAAAGGAACCAGTTGGCCATTAGGGATCCTTACAAATTTTCCTGTAACTTTGAGAAGGAAAACCGCTTATCTGAACGTAATGGTAGTCCAAGGACCTTTACATTACAATCTACTCCTTGGGCGCGACTACATTTATAGCATGGGAGCCATCATCTCCTCACTCTTTCGAGTAATGTGTTTTCTGCATGAAGGCAGAGTGGTCCAGCTCGTAGACCAGCTTTCATTCCCTGGTTCACACATAGCTAATAGTCAAATGCCATCCCTAACAGGTCTTTTTGCACAAGGAATGTCTCATCAATCTCCAGTCCGTCCACCTGATGAGCGCGAGTGATTCGGTGGTCAAGACTGAAACCCAGGGGGCATGCACCCTGGCCTGCTTTGGCATGAAAACTTCAAGTATAGGGTAGGTTTCCATAGAGGATATATGACTGGTCTGACATACCCGTCCGTTTAGGAAAATGGGATTAGACCGGAATAAGATACCTCTGTTAGAAGGTAGGCCTTTCCCGATAGAACAAATGTTTTGTCTGCAAATTGAAGGGTAACCTGGAAAGGTAGGCCTTTCCCGATAAAACAAATGTTTTGTCTGCAAATTGAAGGGTAACCTTGAAAGGTAGGCCTCTGCTGATAAAACAAGTGTTTTGTCTCCAAATTGAGGGGTAACCTGGGGAAACTCTACTTCGCTATACCTAGGGGCATGCAAACGTTTTGCGTGAAAGCAAAAAGCAACCATTTATTTTCTTAGTTTGTAGGTTCTTAACCCTTTAAAATCGTAGGATTGGTCATTCCTAGCTTACATAATGAAAGGAGTCAAAGCATAATTTTGAATGGTGCGAGCTCCCTAAAAAATGAACCTATCAATGAGACATCCTTATTATACGACTGGCACAAACAGTTTTATGCGAAGTTCAAGCTCGTTAAAAATTAAACCTAGCAATGAGCATATGTTCCACCAGAGTTTAATCTCATTAAAAAATGAACCCATCTCCAGTAAATAACCATTGTGAATGCATTGTCATCAACTTTTAAACCTTGGTCGTGTTCTTACCATCACCTCCACTCTGTTGTTGCCGATCATCTGCCTCCATTTGATTGTTTACCCCTTTTAAGGAACAGCTGCGACGAGTGATCCTATTAGCCACCTTTTTACATTGCCATGATTGGAAAGTTCCAAACCTTACCTGGAACCAGCTATTATCTGAAAACATCACTCGTTCCTCAAAAAACGAGTCTCCTTTAAGCTCTTTTCATCTGAGTCGTAAAATATGAAAAGACTGCTGAGTGATTGGCCTCTCCAGCCTTTTAAAGTGATTGGAAGTGCTATCCCTCCTCTATATTTTAATCTTTTTGGACTTGAGGGTTTATTACACAAAAATATTGAGCGTTTGTCTTGTTCGGCTCATTAAAACTATCGAAAAGTCATCCCTTTCGCTTGTTTTATACTTTTTCGGACTTAAGGGATTATGTTACGAAAAAGGAATATTGGAGTCTTCTTTTTGTCTCTTTTCAGACTCTCTAAAATTGAAAAGGACCAAGTTATCCTTGTCGTTAAACTCATTAAAACAATAGCGACAAACTTGTCCATCCAGAGCAAGTTTCACTGTCGCTAGGCTCATTAAAAAATAGCGACGGGTTTTCCCGAAGGGAAAATTATAGAACAAGCATATGTTATCCTCCTCAAGCTTGACAAAAATAAAGAGGTACTGGTCCAAAATGACTGGGGAAAATTGGGAAGAAAACTTGAAGAAACTTTATTGGTAGCAGGTCGCTCTTGATCATGACACTTTCACTCCATCACCATGATTGAGTCGGGTTGGCTTATTCCGTTCACCGGTCATATCACCATTGGTCCACCGTACCATCCACTTTTGGGGTTAATGCTACCAATCCATTTCAGTGTCGCAGATATGTTCAAGAGAAGTCGCTCAGAGAATTCACCTACCCAGTTTGTGTCTCATCTGCTGCAATACCTTCACGCTTCGTTCTTTCATGACCGCCACCCTGAACCTTGTATCATCAGATCATTTTCACCTCTACAAAATCATTTTCTTTGTTTTGTGTCGTAGGTGTGGGATCCATTAATGCCCTCCTATGACGGGTCACTTCTTGTCGACATCAACTCATTATCCAAGAAGCCGGCCTAGGGACAACCCTTCCAGTACTTTGAAGCTTGCATGCCTCAATGGCAAGTTTCTCACTTCCGGCAACAGGTTTACACTAATGGCCTTCGACCGAAATATTTTGTGTGGTGTTTGACATAAACTCATGTATTAACACCACGTTAATTGTACTGCAGTACCTTGAGGATCATCATCATTATCAGTGATTCCTCTCGCGTCTGTTAACAACTTACATCATTGGCCGGTAATCAGGTGATGTCTTTCCATGTTCGACATCAGGACATCTATTCACATGGATCGACTTGTACTTTCAGGCGAAGATTGAATGAGTTTTGAAGACCCCAGATCTAGTTTCATCCATCCAAGCTACGATATAATCAGGAAAATAAAGACATCAAATGTACATCATTGCTGCACAGATAATCATCCAAACTAAGGGATGATGGCGATACCAGAATCATCAGTCTGCACACAGACAGTTCTCTGTCGTATGTACATGAAAATGAATTTATCAAGCTGAGCATGGGAATGCCCGCCTCATCCAGATCATGAAAATATTATGAAGATAATGTATTGTATTATATCTTATTACAGGTCACCTTCCAGTGCGAAAAACCTCGGATCCTCACTATAAAGCATTTCACCCTACATCAAAGGATTTACGACCTCATGCTTTAGGGGGAAACTGTTATAGACATATTTGGGCACTGCAACCCCAATCACATATGTCCATAAACCAAGGGCTTCTAAGTCCCTAAACGTGTTGTTTCATACCCTAAAGGAGCAAGGTCAACTGATTACATCACCTCCCACAAGTTTTCCATGAAAATGTACTCAGAACTGGTCAAAGCAGGACCATACAAACTGCCCAGTGCTAAAGGTGTGATGCATCTCACCTGCCACATGAAAAAAGTGCGATGCATACTGGAAATCCCTTTCATAGGGTGCGATGAGCGAGAGTAGAAAAATGGCACAAGCAGTTTGCTAGGTGGAAACCCAGAGAATCTTCTAGAAACTGCTCATTTGACACTTGCCTCTTTGAGTTCACCCAGGGATGAGTAAGAGATCTAAAATCTCCATGTGGAACCAGGAACTATCAGAGAGATGAAACTAATCAAAATCCCAGAAGTTGACTCACACCCTGCAAATATCTATAAATGGATCCCTCATCCAAGAGATCCAAAGGTTAGAATTTGGTAATTTGCAAAGAGGAGCTGCTGGTTTCTCTTTGAAGATATTGTTGGGTGATCTTGCTTTGTGTGAGGTGAAGAGGGCTTTCAAGCTGGGAGGATGGCGTTGGGTCAGACCAAGTGGTTGTAATCCTCTCTTTTATGACTTTTACTAATAAAGCTATTTGAGTTTTCCTCCATATTCTTGTGTAACTTTGAATATTATGTTTGTTATATGCATTTGTATGGCCAATATATATCTGATCCTATATTGTCTATAGTGAAAGATCTCTATGCTTTGATGGTATTATGCTATTGTGAATCTATAGGTGCTCTTTGAAGCTGGACAAGTAAGGAAGCAGTGGCGATATTCTGTCAAAGTGGAAAGGAAACAAGTAAGAAGCCAAGCGGAAGACTGAGGTTGGTACTCTCTGCTTCTTTCCCATCTCTCTCTCGTAAAGGAAAAACAAGTGACTTTAATCTATTTGTTTCTAAGATAGCTACCCATCTTAGTGGGACTAGTAGCTCTGCATAGACACTAGATTTCCTCATAACACACTCCCTATCACACACTCTTATCTATTCATTTCCATGCAATGTGAACTAGTTCTACCTTGTGTTCTCATGGCACTCCCTGACACACATTGGCACACCCAAGGACATGGCACATCTTGGCATGTTGCCCTGGCACTGTAGCATTCCTTGGAACTACCTATCATATGTTGTCACTCCCTCCTTAGCACACCTACAATTCGCTGACAATCCTTGTCACGCACTCTTATTCATTCATTTCCATGCATTTGAAACTAGTGCTCCCTTGTTTTTCCCTGACATTCCATAACTCACCCTATCATGCATTAGCACACCTTAGCACCTAGCACATATTGTCATGTTTCCCTAGCCTTTAGAATTCCTTAGCACTACCTAGCATACCTTGTCACTCCCTCCTTAGCACACCCTGAAATCACTGACACTTCCTGTCACAAACTCTTAATCATTCATTTGCATGCATTATTTTCACCTAGTGCTCTCTTGCGTTTACCTAACGCTCCCTAACACTTCCTAGCACTATTTGGCACCTAGCACATATTGGTTGGATGTCTCTCTGACACGCTAGAATGACTTAGTCCTACTTAGCATACCATGTCACTCCCCTCTTACCACACCTGGAACTCATTAACACTCCCTATCACACACTCTTATTCATTCATTTCCATGCATTTTGACCTAGTGCTCCCTTATGTTTCCCTAGAACTGACTAACACTCACCACACATTGGCACACCTAACTGCAATGAGTTTCACTAATAGTCAATCCAAAAACCCTTCCTGAGTCTAGCTAGTTACTTGTTCTTCACTAACATATTAGGGTTAAGTTTATTGTATAGTGTTAAACGTGAAAATATTACTATGTGTTTTTATTGCATAGAGTAATTATGATCTTCCCCATGTACACAAGGATAACTGAGAAGTGTTTCCCATAGTCATGCAAGTGGAACTTTAACATTTACATTAGTGTAACCACAAAATATTTATCATATTTACATAATGCAAGGTGATAGGAAAATATTTACATTATATACGTGAATGTACTAAGATCAAGACCATTAGCATCATATCTACATATTTACCACAAGACGAGGGTCACTACAACCCCTTAAAAATAGCCATAAGACCTTCCTCTTTTGCAGCTCCTTGACCACAAGGGTTTAATTGATAAACACATAGTTCGTTTAAATATTTGTAGGTTGAGGCAGCCACTTGAAGCCCTTGAACTTAAAGATAATCAAATATTTGCAATCTGTTACAATAATAAGTCCATTATGCACACTCCTCATCTTAGGGTTGGGTAGAGAGGGAGAATACCTGATTGATGCCAACCTTGTAAATGAAAAGCTTTGACTACTAATTTGTTGGACACTCCACCACTAGTTGAGACTACTAAAACACACCAAAAGTCCAAGATACCCATAATATGTTCCCTACACCCAAGGGCTTAGACTACACCTCCATAAAATGTACCTTCAACTTTAGATGTCCCAAAATAGTAATATCCTAACCCTACCCTATTTGTTAGACTTCTGTAACTTTCTCCTTAACTAACATTTGTTTTTAACTATTTAATCCACTTACCATATACTCTCTCTTGTTTGCACCCTCCTGGTATACAAGAACACTTATGTTTTTAATACAACCAAGTTAAGAGGGCATGTTTCTTTCTTACACTTAAATGTTTTCAATACAACCAAGTTAAGAGAACGTTTTTCCTTTTCAAATTCCAAAAGTATAATATGTCTATATCTATAAACAAACAAAAAAATTATTGCATAAAAAAGGTAAGATTAAAATTAAATTATTATTATTATGATAAATACACTAAATATGGAAAAAAAAATTCAAACACAACCATAAAAAAAGTGTTAGTTTATCAAATACAACTACAAACTTATTAAGCCAGCCTAGATCAATCTTAACCTAGATCTATCAAGCACCAAGTGGGATCTAATCTCTTGATGTGAAAACCTCTTTTTTGGTTCTTGGTAGATCCAAGTTAAGATGGATCTATGTTGGTTATATAGTACTATATAATATCTATATTTGTATCTATGTGTCTCTTTCTTATTCCCTCTCTCTATCTCACCCCCCAAACATACACACTCTCTCCATATCTATCTCTCTCTCCCTCCCTCTTCCTCTCTGCCTCTATCTCTTCCCTCTATCTCTCCTCTCTCCATCGCTCCCTTGTCACTCCCTCTCTCTCTTTACCTTTTCCCCTCTATGTCTTTCTTCTTCCTTCCCTCTCTCCCCCTCTAACTTCATATCTCTCTCCTCCCTCTTAGTCCTCTCTCTCCCTTTCTCTCTCACCTCCCTCTGTTCCCCCCCATCACTCTCTCTCTCTCCCCTCCATATTTGTGCCTCCCTCTCTCTCTCTTTTCCTTCTCTCCCTATCTTTATCCCCACCTGTTCTTTCTCTCCCCTCCTCTCTTCTCTCCCTCTCTCTCTATCCATCTATCCCTTGTCAGTCCCTCTCTCTCTCCACCTCTATCTCCCTATGTCTTAGTTCTTTCCTCCTTCTCTCCTCCACTCCAAGTCCATATCTCTCTCCCCCAATACCTTCTTCTCTCTCCCCCCTCCCTTTCTTCCTACCTCCTTCTCTCTGTCTCCCCCCATCACTCTCTAACTCTCTCTTTTTCTTTCTCTCTCTCTCTCTCTCTCTCTCTCTCTCTCTCTCTCCATGTTATAGACAATTTTGTGCCTTGCAGCATCAGGCATGAATTGTCAATAATCCAAGGGATCCAAAGTCCCTAAACATGATGTTCCTACCGCTAGAGGAACAAGGTCAGCAAACCAACAGCTCTCAGATCAGTTCTCCACCTGAAAACACTCAAAAACAAGCAATCCTGAAATCAAAGCAGGTGCTCCACTAGGCTTCTGCGCTGAAACTCAACTCCTCCATGGTGTGCCTGCGTTGCAAAGCAGGTAGAACAAAGGCCACCTGCGCTGAGCGAGATGGGACAAGTGGCACACTGAGTCATTGCTCTGGAATCTTCCAAAAATGACACTTGGATCAGGGATTTCGCATTGTGATGAGTCAGAGGCTCTGTTTCTCCAAGTGGAAGCAAGGTTCTCCAAGTGGACTCAAGAACTGAAGATCAACTGAAGAGAGAGAGGACACAAGGCAGCTACACATCAGTTGCAAGCTGACTCATCCTTTCTCAATTCATCTATATATTGAGCTCTCTCCTATGAGCTCAGGAGGCTGGAATTTTGTGCAAAGTAATGATATGCTGTTGGTTTCACTATAGAACTATTGGGTGATTGCTTGAAGGAGGTGAAGAGGAGAAATTCTTTCTGCTGGGAGGTGTTGCTGGATTGGATTCTTCAATGGTTGTAACCTTCTCAGAACTTTACTTCTTCCATTAATAAAAGCTATTGAGGTTCTTCTATATGCATTTGTTTCAATGATGTATTGTGATGATTGTATATTTGATTTATGCTAATCCTTGAATCAGTTATGAATGCATGCTTCTTGTAGTTTCCTTCTTTGTTATTTTGCAGGATCTCATTATAGCTGGGCCAGCAAAAGAGCAAAGAGCTAGGAGCAAGCAGCAAAGAGAAGAGATTGGAGCAAATATTAAGCGCAAGGCAACGGTTAGTGCATTTCTTCATTCTCTCTTGCTTTCATAAAGAAGTAAACCTTAAGAAGTTTTGTTTACAGTTGTTGCTGAGGTACTATCACCCTTAGAGTGGGATAGGGTCATCCGAATCGGATACTTTTCCCTACAAAAAACTGGCGACTCCGCTGGGGATCGTATCTGTTTGATTGTTTGTAGTATTTTGCTATTCATTTCCTGAACAAAAGAGTACCAAATCGAAAAGCTTTTGACTATATCAAAAGCGAAGTAGAGGGCAGCTACTCTAGCTCATTTCTGAGTATGTTCATGATTTGAAGAGCTGATCTACAAGGATCCTTGTAAGCTCTTAGTGATAGCTTTTCATCCTCCTTGTCATTCCTTAGTGTGTACTTGACTGATAGCTTCTGATTTGAGCAAAAACTGTGAATTTTTGAGAAAATTGTGACCCGGAAACTGTGAAAACGCAACTTTCGTTTTCCAAAGCAGGTATTACACAGGCTACCTGCTTTGCAACGCAGGTCCCGAAGGGGCTACCTGCGCTGAGAGCTAGACTGGCTGTGCAGCACCTGCATTGGCCCAATTTTTCCTTGTGCAGTTGGGGTTTCCTCCCTTTTTCTTGCCTTTTTCACTATAGATTTTGCAGCCAGTTACCAGTCTTGTACCTATTCTGAAACCAACCTTACTTGCCATCATTCCGCCTCTGTTATATAACGAAATTGTACTTGTTCTTTTGTATTTCTTACCTCATTTACAATTTCCCATAACGAAAGTGAACTAGTCTTGCTTTGGCCTCTTAGATCTGAACCTGTGTTAGGCATTTTGCTGGTCTAAAGAGTTAGCTTGTTTGCTGTCCATAGCTGATTAGTCTTTTTACTTTCGTCATTATGGTTTGATTTCATGTATTTCCAGTGATTAAACAAGTAAATCTTAAGGTGTCTTTTGATTTTGGACAAGCTTGTTTACTTTCGCTTGAAATCGAAATCAAAGTTATATAACAACTTTCTTTTTGTAATACATCAACATTAAGAAAGGGAAAAGAAAATACATGCATTGTGCATTTTGCATTTGACTGTTTGCATGCTGATTTAGGAAATTTTG
Organism: Pinus tabuliformis; assembly: GCA_031772625.1. NCBI lineage: Eukaryota > Viridiplantae > Streptophyta > Pinopsida > Pinales > Pinaceae > Pinus > Pinus tabuliformis. Next base: position 1,074,351,853 of record CM062818.1, read on the forward strand.
CATTAGTGTGTGCTCTATGATCTGTGTGAAAAGATTTGCCTTTCTTCTCCTCAGTAGTTAAGATTTTCAAAGTTGAAAGATTGAAAAGTTTGCTTCTCATCTTAGACTGCATTCAGGAATTTGTTACATACATCTCGTGGTGATCCTTAAAGGCAAACTGCTAAACAAGATCAACATTAAAATAAATTCAATTTACATAACAACGCTTTGTAACATAACGCAAACACATAGAGGTCTAGGTAGAGACGTGTTCCGGCGTCGTTAAACGTAGTGACTGTCGATCTCTACGAAGGTGGGTGATTCCTCCTGAGAGTCGGTGGCACTAATACGGACTTGTGCTCCCACGTACCGTCGCGTATATATTGGGAGACCCCTATAGGAACAAAGCCTTTATCCATAGGAAGCCGTGTCGGCCGCCCTACTGATCGCGATGCAGTGAACACAGCATTCACGAAGATCGACCACCCGTACCGTAAAACGTATTCTGTGGTTTCGCGAAAAGTTTGGCACACCCTCTGCCTAGATCTCCAGAGCAGTTTCTTTTGGCCTTTTTCAAACTCTATAACTGAAAAAGTCCAACCGAGCATTTGTCACTTCGGGCTCGTTAATACATCGAAGGAGACTAGAGTCATCTTTAGCTTTTTCTCGACTCTTAAAACATGAAAAAGCAAAGTTGTGTCTAAAGCGTCGTTAATAAAATTTATTTTAAACGGAACATAATCACCTGTTATTCCCGCGTTGATCTTTCAGTTGAAAAGTATGGAGCCCACCAACCAAGGAAGTCACCTTGGTGGAAGTCCCAGTCCCTTCTCCTCTTGGGGAGATGTTGGTGCGCCCCATATGGCCACATTGTCACTTCCAGGATTGACAATTGGCCTACCTGTATGGCTCTTTTCAACTAATGTAGTTCAGACCACCACTCCTGAGCAGTCGAATCAACAGTCAGACCAGTCTAGAACTGCCCACCAGCCTTCCACTTCTTACAATTCTTCCTCTGATCCTTCATCTTCACAAGGTAGAGCCGGCAGAAGTCAGCCTCCCATGGAGAAGAAGGAGAAGAAGAAGAAAGAAAAGAAGCAGAAGGAGCCTAAGGCGACTGGGGGCAAGCAAAAGACATCTGACAAAAATCCACACACTGCATCGACCGGGCCTAAATCGCCATGTGTCATTTGCAAAGGGACCCACTTCCACCGTGATTGTCCTTGTATTCCCCGGATACTAAGGGACTGGTCCCCCAGGTTGCACAATCCGGTAGCATCAACCTCTGGTAGTCATGTTGATTGCAGTCCGTCAACTAGCGAGAGTGAAGGACGAAAAGGGAGACCAAGATCACCCTGCATGCTGTGTGAAGGCGATCACGCCATCCACTGTTGTCCATTCTTAGATGAGGCGAAAAGCGTTTTGGAAGATCGTCCGGTTTCACCGTTACGACTTCCTCCTGGATACCAAAAACTCGTGCCAAGTCCCTCGGTAGTTGAAAATCCAGCTGGCCCGATCAAGTGGTCAGCTGAAGTGTCGGTCATTGAGAATGAACCAACTGAATCCAGACCAGACGAAAGTCTAAAGTTCGATACGTCAGTTGACCCGGTCCTTCCTTCAGAGGTTTCATCCTCAAATGACACCGTCGTTGAAGATTCATCTTCAAATGACACCCTCACTGAAGAGAATAAGGATGACACCATCCAGATTCTTTTCATCAACACAGACTCTGATGAGCATCAGGGCAATGCCCCCATTCCTTTATCGTAGGAAGGAACATCGTCAGGGTCGTATCCGGCCGTGTATTCGGTCCCACCACCAAGCAACCTGGTTGTGTCCTTTGATTGGAACCAACTAGGCAGACCCCGGTTACCAGCCAATATACCATTCAGAATCATTGTCCAAATCTATAGAATGGTAATGGCTGGAACTATCATTGATGAAGGGGCATCTGTGAGTATCCTTTCCTCTATTGCTTGGAAAGCACTGGGTTCCCCGGCGCTTTTACCTGAGATGAGAAATCTATCAGGTTTTGATAAAGGAACCAGTCGCCCTTTAGGGATCCTCCCCAATGTTCCGATTACATTGAGGAAGAAGACAGTTCATATGAATGTCATGGTCGTCCAAGGACCCTTGGATTATAACCTACTCCTTGGACGGGACTATATATATTGCATGGGAGCTATAGTCTCCTCACTCTTTAGAGTAATGTGTTTTCCACACGAAGGAAAGATGGTCAAGCTCGTAGACCAAATTTCATTTCCGGGATCTCGCATCGCAAATAGTCAAATACCAATCCTAAACGGCTTATTCACTCAAGAAATGCCTCCACCCCCGGTTCTACTTCCCGATGAATGCGAGTGATTCGGAAAGATAAGACTGGAACCCAGGGGGCATGCACCCTGGTCTGCTTTGGGCAGAAGAAACCTTGGGTATAGGGTAGAATTTCCGCGAAAGAATATGATTAGTCCGTACCCCGTCCGTGGATGGAAGGGGGGTTGTTCTGGAACAAGATTCTTTTGTCAAGGTTACTTGTTTGACAAAGGTCGTTCATCTTTATCTAAATAAGTAGGCTCTGCCAAGGAAGGGGATCCATTTGTGGCAGTAAGTAGTAACCGTATTTGGATAAAAGGCAAGCCTCACCCATTAAAACAAATGTTTTAAAGGATAAGTAGGGGCAGCCTCCAAAGAATGAGTTTCTATTGCTGCAACAAATTGTAACCATCCTTGTGTAACCTAATGATAGACATCGCCGAAGAAAGAGATTGATTTGCAGCAGCAAATAGAACCACTCTTCGGGTAACCAGAAAGATGCAAGCCTCCCTCGATAACATTAATGTTTTGTCTTTGAGTAGTGTTCTTCTCTTGTCACAAATAGCTGTTCGTTAAAAGTTGCGCCGACGGGAAGACAAGTACCGCGTAAGATCCCTTAGAATAACGAGAAGACAAGTATCATTAACATTAGATTGGCAAGATGACAAGTAGCTGGGAACACCCAAAGAAAAGCAGAGGTGAGGGAGAGGAGGGGCAGCCTTGAAATTCTATTTTATACCTGGGGGCATGCAAACCTTTTGGAGTGCAAGCAAAGAGCGGTTATTTATCTGTTTTTTGGATTAGTCATTTCCGAACTTGCATGAAGAAAGGATGTGGGGCAAAGGTCAAAATTTGCTAAAGAGCATAGCTTATGTGAGGTGCAAGCTCTATAAAAATTGGAATCTTGCAGGAGACATTTCTTATCTTATGACTGGTATTATCGAGCAGTTTTAGCACACAGTTCATGCTCGTTAAAAAATAAACGCAAGATCCGAGCAGTTTTAGCGTCATAGTTCATGCTCGTTAAAAAATAAACATAAGATTTTGAGCAAGTTTAAGCTCGTTAAAAAATGAACTGCCGGGTAAATAACCATTTAAAGAATGTAACCTTTGACAGCCATATAAAAGCCTTGGTCGTGTTTTGCTGCAGCCATCACCTCCACCGTTCATTTGGCCAATCGTTCATCTCCATATGATTGTTTACCCATTTTGAGGAACAGTTGCGAAGAGTGATTTCACTTAGCCATCCTTGTGACACTGCCGTGATTGGAAAATTCCAACCTGTACCTGGAATCTGCTGCTATCCCTGTTTATCACTCGTTCCTCAAAAGACGAGTCTTCTTTGAGCTCTTTTCTCCTGACTCGTAAAATATGAAAAGTTTGCAAGTTTTGGCCTTCCAGCTCGTTAAACGACAGGAAGAGCTATCCCTCCTTTAGATTTTAATCTTTTTGGACCTGAGGGATTATTGCACAAAAAGATCGAGTGCTTGTTTTGTTCGGCTCGTTAAAAGTACCGAAAACTCATCCCTTCTGTATTGTTTTATACTTTTTGGGGACTTAAGGGATTAGATGACGAAAAAGGAATTCTGGAGTTGACTTTATGTACCTTTTTAGACTCTCTAAAAATTGAAAGGACCGAGTTATCCTTGTCGTTAGACTCGTTAAATTCATTAAATAGCGACAAACTTGTCTTTAGACGAGAACGAGTTTCCCTATCGCTAGGCTCGTTAAAACATAGCGATGGGCTTGCCCGAAGGGCAGGTTATAGAACAAGCATATGTTATCCTCCTCAAGCTTGAAAAAAATAAAGAGGTACTGGTCAGCAATGACTGGGGAAAAATTGGGAGAACCTCACAGCTTTAATGGTAGCAAGTCGCTCTTGAACATGACACTTTGTCCTCCGTATCACATCGGGTTGGGTTGTTTCATTCACCGGTCTCATCACCATGGTCCTCGCCACACCATCCACATTTGGGGTAATGCTACCGATCCATCACATCAGTGTCGTTATATGTTCAAGAGATGTTGTTCTGCAAAGAGTCAACCGTGTCCCATCCACTGCCATACATTGTCCTTCATCCATTTCATGACCGCCACCCTGAATCATACATCACAGTTTGTTTTCACCTCATCACAATCACTAGCTTTGTTCCGTGTCAATGATGTGGGATTCATTAAGGCCCTCCTTTGACGGATCGCTCCTTGTCGACATCAGCTCATTATCCAAGGAGTTGATCTAGGAACAACCCCTTCAGTACTTTGAAGCTTGCATGCCTCAATGGCAAGTTTCTCACTTCCGGCGACAGGTATACATCAATGACCTTCGACCAGAGGATTTTGCATGGTGGTCGACGCCAAGTCCTTTATTCCCACCATGTGAATTGTACTGCTGTACCTTGAGGGTCATCATCCTTATCGGTGATTCCTCTCGCGCTTGTTAACGGTTTACATCATTGACCGGTAATCAAGCGATGTCTTTCCATGTTCGACTTCAAGAAATTCTCACATGGATCGACTTGTATATCGAGTGAAGATCGGAAGAGATTGAAGACCCCGGATCTAGTTTCATCCATCTGGGTTGCGATATATATTCAGGATATAAAGACATTTGATGTGTACATCATTGCAGCAGATGATCATCCTTCTCAAAGGATGATAATTTCGGCAGAGAATTATCAGTCTACCATCAGACAATCGTCTGTTCTATGTACCAAAATGAATTTATAAAGCTGAGCATGGGAATGCCCGCCTCAGCTAGATCATGAAAAAGTATGAAAAATAATGTATTGTATTGTATCTTATTACAGGACACTTCTCAGCAGATTGAATGAACTTCGGATCCTCCTAATAAAGCATTTCACCCGATAAACGACCTCATACTTTAGGGGGCATCTGTTATAGACAATTTTGTGCCTTGCAGCATCAGGCATGAATTGTCAATAATCCAAGGGATCCAAAGTCCCTAAACATGATGTTCCTACCCCTAGAGGAACAAGGTCAGCAAACCAACAGCTCTCAGATCAGTTCTCCACCTGAAAACACTCAAAAACAAGCAATCCTGAAATCAAAGCAGGTGCTCCACTAGGCTTCTGCGCTGAAACTCAACTCCTCCATGGTGTACCTGCGTTGCAAAGCAGGTAGAACAAAGGCCACCTGCGCTGAGCGAGATGGGACAAGTGGCACACTGAGTCATTGCTCTGGAATCTTCCAAAAATGACACTTGGATCAGGGATTTCGCATTGTGATGAGTCAGAGGCTCTGTTTCTCCAAGTGGAAGCAAGGTTCTCCAAGTGGACTCAAGAACTGAAGATCAACTGAAGAGAGAGAGGACACAAGGCAGCTACACATCAGTTGCAAGCTGACTCATCCTTTCTCAATTCATCTATATATTGAGCTCTCTCCTATGAGCTCAGGAGGCTGGAATTTTGTGCAAAGTAATGATATGCTGTTGGTTTCACTATAGAACTATTGGGTGATTGCTTGAAGGAGGTGAAGAGGAGAAATTCTTTCTGCTGGGAGGTGTTGCTGGATTGGAGCCTTCAATGGTTGTAACCTTCTCAGAACTTTACTTCTTCCATTAATAAAAGCTATTGAGGTTCTTCTATATGCATTTGTTTCAATGATGTATTGTGATGATTTTATATTTGATTTATGCTAATCCTTGAATCAGTTATGAATGCATGCTTCTTGTAGTTTCCTTCTTTGTTATTTTGCAGGATCTCATTATAGCTGGGCCAGCAAAAGAGCAATGAGCTAGGAGCAAGCAGCAAAGAGAAGAGATTGGAGCAAATATTAAGCGCAAGGCAACGGTTAGTGCATTTCTTCATTCTCTCTTGCTTTCATAAAGAAGTAAACCTTAAGAAGTTTTGTTTACAGTTGTTGCTGAGGTACTATCACCCTTAGAGTGGGATAGGGTCATCCGAATCGGATACTTTTCCCTACAACACTCCACCCTCCATATTTGTCATTATCTCCCTCCTCCTCTCTTCCCTTCACTTTGCTTGCTATCATCACTTGGATCCTTAGTTAAGATAGATCTATGTTGGTTCTGACTAATATTTGTATTATATAAATTTCACATCTTTAAATACAAAAGTATTCTCACTTTTAATTTTATTAAAACCTTAATTTTAATTTATATGGGAATAATTTTAGTAGTCGTGAGGATAGAGGGTTTATATATATCTGAAAACTAATTACAACCCTTTCCCTATTAGCTTCAAATAAAAAATGTTATAAAATTAAATTAAATTAAAATATTTTTATTGTGAAATAAGCTATGGTTTTTGGGCATGTGGTATTGATAATGCACGATATTGCCCCATGGTATTGTAAAAAAGCCTATTTACACATTAATAATATCCATGGTAAAGTGGGGGTGAATATGGATGGTTAAGAATCTTGTCACATTGTTATAAAATATTTAGATTGTGAAATAAGTAGGGCATGTGATATTGATAAGCCATGATATTGGCCCATGGTATTGTAACAAAGTCTATTTCCAAGTTCATAATATCCATGTTAAAGTGAGAATGAATATCCATGGTTAAGAATATTTTCATATTGTTATAAAATATTTTGATTGTGAAATAAGTTATGTTTTTAGAGCATGTGGTATTGATAAGCCATAGTATTGGCCCATGGTATGATAACAGAACCATTTTTTTACAAGTTAATAATATCCACTGTAAAGTGGGGGGTGAATATCCATGGTTAAGAATCTTGTCATATTGTTATAAAATATTTTGGTTGTGAAATAAGTCATGGTTTTTGGGCTTGAGGTATTGATAAGCCATGGTATTGTAACAAAACCTATTCACAAGTTCATAACAAAATCAAAATATAACAAGCTGAATTTTATTATTTTTATTATTTTTTTTTTTTCTAGGTTAAGACTAAACTAAGTACCCACGGGGAATTGAACCAGTGACCTATCGCAAGGAGTGCCTTAACAGTGCACCCATTCACCGTCAATCCAAAGCCCCGTGGGCTTTATTATTTTTATTATTATTAATTGATCAAACATTTAGATTTTTGCACTCATCCCCATACTTTTGACTTTTATTATTATTATTACTATTATTCTTTAACTAAGACCATATTTAGAATTGTTTACATACTTTCATTACACCTACACATCTACTCTATACTCTATAAATATTATATTTATTGTTTTTTAGGGAGGGAAATTTTAACATTTTTGAAAAAATTCAGCCTTAATTTTTATGTAACATAATGCTCCTATTTCCAATCTTCATTTACTTTCTAAAACAAGTAGTATCTTTTCAATTTTCATAGGGTGGAGGGAAAACTAGTATATATTTTCACTTTTCACAGGGCGGGAGGGAAAACGAGATTGAAGAGAGTTGTGAATTAGATTTTCACTTTTCATAAGGCGGAGGGAGGGAAAACTAATAGCATATTTTCACTTTTCACAGGGTGGAAGGGAAAATGAGATTGAAGAGAGTTGTGAATTAAGGTTTTACCAGTAGCAGATTGATATCAAACCCCACCATTAGATCTTCAATCCATTAATGGCGCCCAGGTATGTTTCATTTCTAACCTCACTACATTTACACCCCACTTTTAGTCTTCTTCCACACCAGGAGGAGTACACACACGAGATTGAAGAGAGTTGTGAATTAAGTTTTTACCAATAGCAGATTGATATCAAACCCCACCATTATATCTTCAATCCATTAATGGCACCCAGTTATATTTCATTTCTAACCTCACTGCATTTACACTCCACTTTTAGTCTTCTTCCACATAGGGAGGAGTACATACACCTCAGATCTCTGGTTCAAAATTCACTATTTTTCTCATCCTTTCTTTTAAGTTTACGAGTAACACATTTTCACTTTTCACAGGGTTGGAGGGAAAATGAGATTGAAGAGAGTTGTGAATTAAGGTTTTACCAGTAGCAGACTAATATTGAACCCCACCATTGGATCTTCAATGCATTAATGGTGCCCAGATATATTTCATTTCAACCTCACTGCATTTCCACCCCACTTTTAGTCTTCTTCCACACAAGGAGGACTGGTTCAAAATTCACTATTTTTTTCATTCTTTCTTTTAAGTTTAAGAGTATCATATTTTCACTTTTCATAGGGTAGGAGGGAAAATGAGATTGAGGAGTGTTGTGAATTAAGGTTTTACCAGTAGCAGACTGATATCGAACCCCACCATTGGATATTCAGTCCATTAATGGTGCCCAGGTATGTTTCATTTCTCACGTCGCTGCATTTCCACCCCACTTTTAGTCTTCTTCCACACGGGGAGGAGTACACACACTTAAGATCCCCAACCATTGGATCTTGAATCCATTAATGGCACCCAGGTATGTTTCATTTCTAACCTCGCTGCATTTACACCCCACTTTTACTCTTCTTCCACATAGGGAGGAGTACACACACATCAGATCTTTGGTTCAAAATTTACTAATTTTTTCATCCTTTCTTTTAAGTTTATGAGTAGCATATTTTCACTTTTCATAGGGTGGGAGGGAAAATGAGATTGAAGAGAGTAGTGAGTTAACATTTTACCACTTCAATTCATTAATGGCGCCCAGGTATGTTTCATTTAACGTTGTTACATTTCCACCCCACTTTTAGTCTTCTTCCACACAAGGAGGTCTGGTTCAAAATTCACTATTTTTTCATCCTTTATTTTAAGTTTAAGAGTAGCATATTTTCACTTTTCGTAGGGCGGGAGGGAAAATGAGGGAACATAGGTAAAAGCATATGTATTTTTCCTTATTTTATGGTTTGTCTCTATAGAGTTGACTTTACTGGGTGTACATTGTAAGCATCTCAAAATTTTTCTTTAGGAAATCCTATTTTTATTCTTTCCAAGAAAAAACCTCTCGGGAATCCCAATGGATGTTTCCCCACATTCATGGATGGAATCCCTGGTAAACCCATTGGCATTGACTAGTGTACCTCATCGAAGCGATTTCAAACAGGGCACCTGGTAGCACAGAACTAGCCAAATACCCAGTAACATTAATGACATTTGGTTGGGCTAACACCTTGGGCTCAATAAATCATAATAAACTACACTATTTTCCATATTAACATATTGATCCTATTTAACATTTTGTTAGAGTAACCATAACAATCCAAGCTCGTTCCTTTTTTTGTTTTGGTTTTTAATTCCTTCTTTGGTGTGGTGACAACTTTATATGACTGTATAGATGTTTATTTTTGTCAGAGTATATGTTGAAAAGTAGATGCCCTCTTAGATTCTACCTTGTCTATTATGTATTGATGGAGTTCAGTTTCATTAGTTGTGACCAAATAATTGTGTCAAGCATGTATATAAGGATTCTTGTATCACTATTTATAAACTGAACATTGTCCTTAAACAAGCAAAGTAGATCCTTAATGCTACATGTATGTATCTCAGGGAACTTCCAATCCTAATAAATGAGGTGAAATTTGAGTGTTTCCAAAATCCAAATCTCAGGTTTTGTGAATTCACTCATATATGGTCTTGGAAAAGCGAAGTGAAATTTAATTATTTCCAAATATTAAGTTCTGTGAATTCACTCATATTTGGTGCAGGAATCTTTTGAGCAAATGGGAATAATTTCTTTTAGTTGCATTCAAATTTTCCAAAAATTATACTAAATTTCTCCCTGACTAAAATTCTCCCTGAAATGGCTTTGGGATTGAAAATTTTGTAAATATTTTTAGGGAAACAACCCAAAATAATTTTTCCAGATTAGAGTTTTATAACACTAGGTACTAAAACAGTCTTCTATTTTCTGTTGCAAATGTCTGATAGAGTCTTCCCAGAAATTGATAAGAAAAGTAGGTAGATGTGCTGGACGGACTAAATAATTTTTAATGAATAATCACTTAACATAAATGATATATTAGGTTGCATAAATATATAACTTAGAAGCATGAAATGAAGAATAAATCTCAACGAGATTGACATATTCTTAATTGAGTTGAATGAGGCTAGGAAAAACTTTGACTAGAGGGTGTTGAAAATGGCATAATTTTGTTTTGGTTGGATAGGTTTAGAACTAAAGGTCAACAGTTTTCTTGCTTGCATAACTTGGGAAGATTTTTGTATCTCAAGTCTCAACCTTATTGAATAATATGGTTTATGCCTTGTAATGTTGAGATATGCTGTGATACCACTTGCTACTAACTTAAACACTTTGGATGAAAATTTAGTTGCAAATTTTACTTGCAAAAGATATAAGTGAAAATATATATTAATTGTCCCTTGTGTAGGATTTCCCTGAAATTTTGCTATTGCTTGAATGAATAAATCTAAAACTAATTTTTGCATGAAGAAAAAAGATATCTCTACCAATTTGCAGTGGAATAGAACATAAATAAAACACAGTCACACTATAGCAAAAAAAAACAAAATTTTCTAGGGAACCCAACTGGGAAAACCCTCTACTAGCTGTAGAAATTTAAAATACTATCCATATTAGACTTTGAGACACCTTCTTCAATACCAGGTTCATCGATGCTTATTAATTTCCATATTCATTTTCATAAGCATTAGGGTTGTTGTCCGTCAAATTAGAGTAGCTAGAAAGTTCTCTTTGATTTTAGAAAGTAGATCAGGATCAACTTCATCCAAGAATCCACCAGAAGGTTCATCAGTAGCAAGAAGAAAGGTCTTTTTTTATTTTATTTCATCACATGCATCCATCATAATCACTGATTTGTATTCATTTCTTTCACAGTCATTTTCAATGTTAGATGCAAAAGGTAATTTAGTGTGATATAATCCTTAAGTAACCAACCTCAGACATATTGTTGGTTAATTTATGTTGTTTGAAGTTTATTGAGTTTGACTTTTATCATGAAACTACTAGAAGCGTACTAGAATGGGTGAGTTGATTATCTTGATAACAATGTTATGGTTTGATCTAGTCCTTGAAAGGAACTTATAGTTGATGGTAAAAATTTCACATTCCTTTCATTTTTTTATCTTCACATATAACAAATATCTTTATGTTATAGCCTCTAGCTAGATATATATAGTAACTGCCACTCAGAAGTTGGATGCCATCATTTTGGAGCTTGAGCTTACTCAACTTACCTTTGTTTGAGTTGAAAATGTCATTAGATCTCATTATATCGTCTATTGCAGAGCATGAATCCAATTTACCTTTGTTTCAGTTAAAAATGTAATTAGATATTGCTATATCATCTTTTGTAGAGAATGAATCCAATTTCTCATAGTCCATTTGCTTGAGGTATAACAAAGCTACTTTAATTCATTAAACTTACTTTTCATATTCTATTTGCTGATTGTGATTCTGCAGGCCACATCTGCATTGGAAAAGGGGCATATTTAATGAAGTGTGGAAGGAGAGGGAAGCTTCAGTTATGTCCTTTCAAACTTTCTAAGGTATGTAATAAAATTTTAAAAAAATTCTCCATAGAATGTTGTGCTTTAACTTTTTCTTTTGATAATGGATTATTTATGTGATCTCCCATCTCTTACACACAATGAGAGTCCAGACATACATGTTTCTTTGGGATATGTGGACAATGGACAGATTTACAATAACCATTTATCTAGAAATTTACATTGTAGAAGATCAAGCATTTACAGTTGAATATTTCCTTGCCACTAAATTAGAGTTGAAGAATCAGAGTCCTATTTTTCAGGGATATACCTCACTTTTAAATCAATTTATTGTTGACTATATATAGACCTTCCATGGGAGGGAAATGAGTGATCACTACCATTGCTTAATCTTTCTACATACCAAGTAAAGATTCCAAATGTGTATAAATTAGCGGCTCCTTGGAGAATCCCAAGAGTGGTGCCATTGTAGCAACAAGAAATTCATTTATTTTGAGTTCTTCATTAGTGAAATGATAGTATATTGTTTATTCCATACATTACCTCAATAGTGTATGATCAAATTACAGTTAAGCCTGTCATAATATTTTGACTTACCCTCTTTTAGAGGGAAACTAGAGTACATGTAAAGCTTGCACATTACAATTTTATCATGCAAAGTTTACCTAGGACAAGTTTTGTGGATCTAAGTAGCAAGATACTTGTTGGAATTCAAGAGGCAACAATACTACAAAGTGGGAAAGAGGTTTCACATTTAACCTGGAGTTGGAGTTGATTTGTTGGCATGATGTTGGATACCCCAAATTCCTTTTTATGACTGAGTGAAATATTGAATCCTTAGACATATTCCTCACTCAATTGTCATTAAGTGATGGGTTTTCTCTAAAGTGTTGCACACCTATAAACTTTACTAGAGTTGTTCTTGAGTCTTTGGAGGTGGTTATATTTTCAAAGCACACACATACAAGAAGAGGAGAAATAATATTTCTGGCTAATTTGAAGTTATCTACCTGTGAATAGGGTGTTCCCATTCATAAAGCCAACGACTCGCTCTACTTCTTTCTAGTGAACAACTTTGGGACTTGCCATAAATTGTGAGACAATTCCAACCCCATAACTATAAATTTCTTATTTAAATCTATACCCAATAGATTAGAATCTACACAAGGAGAACTCCATTCTTGTTTCGAAAGAACTTGCAATCGACTTGTACCATGCTATTTAATATTTTCTATATTTATTTGCATCCTTAGGCTCCGACATAAAGATGCAACAGTCTACCTTGCATTTTCTATACTAACACTCCTAAAAAACAATAAAGTATGCCCAAAGATATCATTTCAAATGATCTATGTAGCTCACCTTTTGGTTTTTCGATTATCGAAGTTGTTACCTATATTGATGAGCACTTCTACAACAGATACCACAGTGACAATATATGTTATAGTTTTATTCGTGTTTCTCTGAAGGTGTTTCTCATTCAGTAGAACAACAATACACTATAGTTTCCATTTAGGGGAGAAGTGTACCCAGTACCAACCTTGGCCTGTGTGCAGATGGGTTGAATGCACATTAGACTCTATATATTTTTTTGAAGGTGTTTCTCCTTCAACAATACTTCATCTTAGTAGATACTTTCGGTTTGCACCTTTAGTAGATGCATGCAGCCTTGGGATACATGTTGTAGATTATAGTTTTCCTATGAGGTTGTAGTAGCAATGAAAGAAGTGCATTAATTTTAGGAATATTTAGTATTCTTTTATAGTTTGACTTAGATGCTCACTTTTCTTAATTTAGGTGTTTTTCTTAGTTCTGTTTCATGCACAGATTTATCTTTAAGAAAAGTGCATAGTAGAGAAGGGTTCTATATTTTGAGCAGGGGGCACACTTCTAGGTAGGAGGTACTTTATTCTAGGAATATTTTGCCATCCAGGTTAGGTGCTTTCTCTGAGAATCCAAAGAGGCACTATTGTAGCAATAATAAATTCATTTATTTTGAGTTCTTCATTAGTGCATTGATAGTATATTGTTTATTCGATGCAATACCTCAATATTCTATATAGCCATATTTAGTATGCTTTTATAGTTTGACTTAGATGCTCACTTTTCTTAATTTAGTTGTTTTTCTTAGTTTTGTTTTATGCACAGATTTCTCTTTAAGAAAAGTGCACAGTAGAGAAGGGTTCTATATTTTGAGTAGGGGAAACACTTCTAGGTAGGAGGTACTCTATTCTAGGAAGCTTTTGCCATGTAGGTTAGGTGCTTTATCCGAGAATCCCAAGAGGTGCTATTGTAGCAATAAGAAATTCCTTTATTTTGAGTTCTTCATTAGTGCATTAATAGTATATTGTTTATTCCATCCAATACCTCAATATTGTATGATCAAATTATAGTTAACATTGTCATAATATTTTGACTTACATTCTTTTAGAGGGAAACTAGAGTGTGTGTCAATCTTGCACATCACAATTGTATCATGCAGAGTTTACCTGGCACGAGTTTTGTGGATCTAAGTAGCCAGATACCTGTTGGAATTCAAGAGGGAATAATACTACAAAGTGGGAAAGAGGTTTCACAGTTAACATGCCTTTCACATTATGGTTGGAGTTAGTTTGTTGGCAAGATGCTGGATACCCCAACTTCATTTTTATGACTGAGTGCAAGATTGAATACTTCGACATATTCCTCACTCAATTGTCATTAAGCAATGGGTTTTCTCAGAATTGCTTCACATCTGTAAAATTTACCAGAGTTGTTATTGAGTCTTTGGATGTGGTTATCTTTTCAAAGCACACATGTAAAAGAAGACGAGAAATAATATGCCCGACTAATTTCAAGTTATCTTCCTACAAATAGGGTGTTTCCTTCCATAAACATGACGAATTGCTCTACTTATTTCTAGTGAACAAATTTGGGACTTTTCATGAATTGTGAGACAATTTCAACCCCATAACTATCATTTTTTTATTTAAAGTTATACCCACTAGATTAGAACCCGCACAAGGAGAATTCCATTCCTGTTTCAAAATAACCTGCAATCGACTTATACCATGCTATTTAATATTTTATGTATTTATTCGCATCCTTGGTCTATGACATAAAGACGCAACAATTTACCTTTCATTTTCTATACTAACACTCCTAAACAATAATAAAGTATGCCCAAATCTGTCATTTCAGATTATCTATGCATCTCATCTTTTGTTTTTTCAATTATCGAAGTTTTTACCTATATTGATGAGATCATCGACAACCAAGGCCACATTGACAATATATGTTAGAGTTTTATCCGTGTTGCACTAAAGGTGTTTTTCCTTCAGCAACACTACAATACATTGTAGTTTCCATTAAGCGGAGAAGTGGACCCAGTATCATCCTTTGTCTGTGTGCAAATGGGTTGAATTCACAATAAACTTTATCTATTATTTTGAAGGTGTTTCTCCTTCAATAGTACTTCATCTCAGTAGATTCTTTTGAATCTAGAACTTCAACAAATGCATACAACCTTGGGTAACTATAGATTCCAGTTTTGATGTGAGGGTATAACAACGATGAAAGAATCACATCAATTTTAGGCATCTTATTGTTGTTGTATGAAGGCATGCTTGTCTAGTGTTTCCAAAACTTATACAAAGCCATATTTATTATACTTTTATAGTTTGACTTAGATGCTGACTTTGCTTAATTTAGTGTTTTACTTAGTACTACTTTATGCACAGATTTATCTTTAATAAAAGTGCATAATAGAGAAGGGTTCTATATTTTGAGCAGGGAACACCCTTCTAGGTAGGAGGTACTCTATTCTAGGGAGATTTTGTTCCAAGTCCTTGCCTCCTTGACAAAGTCCTTGCCAGACAAGACACCAGTGGATAGAGTTCCAAGTCCCTAAATTTTCCAAAAACCCACCTGACCCTAGCTATCTAGCCTAAAATCCTTTACATTCCATCCATCTCTTGGCTGTGATTTCATAGAGACAACCCTCTCTGGTTTGGTAGGGCTAGCTACCAAACTAAAAGCTTGGTCCGTGGTTACCTCCATCGATATCTTCATCAGACTGGGATATTATGGAGGATAACAGACGGCATGACAGCTAGGGAGTGCCAAGGTGTTCTAGTGAATATAAGGTTCCCAAGTCATGGAAAAATGCAATGCTAGTTCTGAGGTCATGGCTACCAAGGTGTGTTAGGGAATGCTAGGGCATGCTAAGATGTGCCAGATAGTACGAAGACATGTCAACCAAGCTAATATGTGCCAAGTGATAAGGCATGCCAAGATGTACAAGGGTTCCAAGTCCCTGCCTCCTTTTCTTCCATATGATATCCACTTATGACATTTCCTTCGCAATATTTGGTGCATTTTATAGTTATAGGTCATTTATAGGTTATAAATGTCTTCAAAGTTTCACTTCTAATTGAGTATTCAATTGAACATATTGATTCTCTTATACATAACTATTTTTCCCTCCACCCAATTTTCATAAATTTAATAACCATTAGGTAGGGACCTACATCTTTGATGTTGCTTTGCTTGTTTAGTAAAATATTGCTGAGACTTTAATTTATTGAAAGTTGTAGAATTTACAATTTATGAAGTTTCAAGGTCTAATTTTAAAAAATATAATTCTTTAAAGGGTGCTAAATCAATCGAAGAGCACCTTCTTTACAAGTAGGAGGTTGGGGGTTCGATTCCATCGTGCCCTGACATCCATATGGAATGTCAACAATAAATTTTTGGTGATGGAGGCTCTTTTGACCATCACCAATGAGCTTTGGTGACATTTTTCGACCCTCACCAAAAATATGAAATGGTGACGGTCAATGAACACCACCATATAGATGCATCAATAATGATCTTCAAAGGTCTGTAACCATAAATCATTGTTGTTGATATGAAATGGTGACTGTCATTGTCCATCATTACGGTCATTATTTGTGATGGACATTGAATGCCACCACAACATCTATACTTCTAGCAATGCGGCTTTTGGTGATGGTCAATGAACGTCACCATATATATGCACCAATAGTGATGGCCATTAAAGATCCATCACAAATGGTGATAGTCACTATCCGTCATTATAATCAATATTCATGATGGACCTTGAATGTCACCATAACACCTATACTTTTGGTGATGCCACCTTTGGTGACATTCAATTTTTGGTGACCGAGGCTATGGTTTGTCACCATTGCTCATATGCAATGGTGATGGTCACTATCCGTCATTATAAATCATTATTGGTGATGAACTTTGAATGTCACTACAACACCTATACTTTTCATGACGCCACCTTTGGTGACGTTTAGTTTTTGGTGACAGAGGCTATGTTCCATCACCACTGCTCATATGAAATGGTGACGGTCATTATCCATCATTATAAATCATTATTTGTGACAAAATTTGTATGTCACTACAACATCTATACTCTTGGCGATGCCACCTTTGGTGACGTTCAGTTTTTGGTGATGAATTCTCTTTTGACGGTCACCAATGAGCTTATGGTGACATTTTTCACCCCTCACCAATGTCCTTTTTTATAGTAGTGAAGATACAGTACACACCTCAACATCTCTAGGAAATTAGTCGTACACTCCTCATCTATCATCGATCTCATCTTTAGCTCATAAAATTATTTTGCCTTACTGTTGTGGTACCTTTCTGACAAGTACTTCTTCCTGAAAATTATTTTGAATTCATGCCATGATGTCTCTAACCAATTTTTCATCTTCCTACTAGATGTCTTCTTTCCCTTTGAGGCTGAAGATAACCATTATGGCCTTCATATTCTTTGTGTACTCATGCAATTCAAAGAATTTCTTCATCACAAGTAGCCATGCTTCTGCCTCCTTTTTCTTCTTCAAATATCCATCCAAGGTAGGTGGATTTTCCTTCTTGAACTCATCTAGAAAGTGTTTCGTGTCACTCCTCCTATAAGGGTGATAACGATGATAATCACAATGCCTATTAGAACTACAACTAGAATATTACCTGTTTCCATCACCTCTCCTATATAGAGTGTCCAAGAACCTGCCATTTTTAATCGTGTCATCCCTATGCGACCTATGCTCACAATGAGATCTACTACCATATGCCCTGTTAGTCTTTTCCTCTTGCCCATGGCTGATCCAAGGTGGTCCTTATTTCTGCAATTCTGACAAAATTTGAAGGGTTACTTCATTGACTTCTGCTTGCTTCTCCTGTGCCTGCATGATTTTGCCATTATCTGCTTTGAAACTCCTTGTTTATTACTTCAAGCTTCTCAATGTGTCTGCTAAGTCAAAAGAGTGCCTAACACCATGCTACTCATATGATCCATAGGGAGTGTCTCGAGAACTATAGTCTACCATATTTCTAGTCATATTTCATGTTTTCTTCCTGCAAATCATACCATGTCATTTATACCAAAATATAAACATAATCAACATGTTGGGTTGATGAGACTTGACCCTAGGTTCAGCGTTAAGCAGCCAAGCAAATCCCTACACTACTGGCCCTTTCAGCATCAATCCGTGAAGCACGGACTCAAGTCTCACCTGAAGTAGTATGGGGGGATGCAGGAACCAAGTTTTCACACCCTAAGATGGTTGTGATGTCGGTTTTTAGACCTTCACTCTACCTTCACGTAGATCAATAAGCCCTTTAGGTCTCATCAATGTACTTCTCTTATTCGTCCTTGGAGCATCCGTGAAAGTCTCTGATCATCTTCACAAACCCTAAATAGATAGATCAGGTGCTTACGTGCCTCTATAATTACCCTTACTTCTATGTCTACCAATATTAGCTTAAGTATTGGTTAACTTTAATATGAATTACAATTATCTTTGCATAAACATATATTCTTACTTGCATTCATATGACAAAGTGAAATATAGATTTGCGCATCAATATAATATTAATTCATAACCCCAGTATTCAACATAGCATAATCGCAACATTCATAGCAGAAGTAAAATAACACACAAACTGATAGAAAGTACAAAGTAATTTCAGAATACTTCTGTTTTATTGATGATTGAGATTCTTAATACAGACTCTATTTGCCTTGCACACACAGTTGTAGGGGTCCGTGCACTCAGCTGCGGACTTCCACCCTGGGCCTTTGTGCACTCAGCTGCAGAGCCACTTCTTATGCTAAGACTCTCGCTCTTACCTCTTTACAAACTCATCAAGTACTTCTACTTCACTGAATCTTCTCTTAGACTACTCTAAGACCTTCTTTTTATACAATCCCATGGTCCGCGGACCAAGGGTGATTCTCCAAAATCAACACAACCTATCTAGACTAAGGGAAGAAAACCCTTTTTGACTTTAGATATCTTCACGCTTCGTGACCACAAAATGTGGAGACTTTACATTTATTTATGTAAACTTCGAGCCTTCTGCCCCAAAAATTGGGTTTTTAACCCTAAAGTTGACCCCCAGGGGATCCATTCCCAATAGGCCCTGAACAATAACATGGTGACTTGCCCTCGAGTCACTCGGCTAGTGCGGAGATCTTATCGCAAAGACCTCCCAGCTCGACTTGGACAACTACTACCTCAGTGGCACACTATGTTGCCGCCTGCTTCATCTCCTCCACCAATTGCTCTGTCGCTGGCCCTGTGCTGTCTGACTTAATCTTTTGCTGAGTCTTTTGCAGAATAGCCATCTTGCCTTGAATAGTGGTCGTGATCAAGTAGGCCTCGTCCAACCAAGGCTTCAAGTGAGCCTTCAGCATGAATTCCTTGTGTTGAGTTGCATCTACCTGCTCTTTCAATGCCTTGGAGTCCTGCAGCTTAGCTAACCTCTGGATGATGACGACAGTGCGCGCTGTCACTTTGACTTTGTCATAGCGTTGTTGCAACTTTCGTGCTTCTATTTCCAGTAGTTGTACCATAGGATCTTCTTGTAGGTAGGTGACTACCTTGAGTGACTACTCGAAGAGTGTGGCACATTCCTTCACTGCACTTTCTACTACTACTACCGCATCTTTCAAAGTGGTATTCGGCTACTCTCTGATCTCTGGTGGAGTCGAAGGTTGGGCTTTCAGTTGCAACTCTGCAATTTTGAGATTCAGTTCCATCTAAACCTTTGCTAATTCAGTTCGTGTGTCCCGTACTCCAGCAGTGAGATTCTGAACCCTCACATCTATCAGCTTAGCCTCATGAATGCCCAATTCCAGGACAGTCCTGCACACCTCTATCATGACGGTGGTAATGCGCTAGTTCTTGTCTATAATGTCTATGAAAAGGTTAAGGGTGGAGTCTCTCTGCATGATTATTTGGGCATTTTTGACCTTTTGTTTGCTGATCACCTATAACGCACACTATTCACGGTCCCGAAGTTCAACAATCACGACATCCTGCAAAAGGTAAAGCGCCTCATTCGAAAGCACGGCTAGGTTGAGTCCAACTCTCTTGATTGCACTGATAACAGGTCTATCAGCTTCATTATTTGTTGTTAATGCTTCATCCAGCAGTACTATTGCTCGGGGATCCCTTCTACGGAGCATCCCTGTGGCTTCTGAGGTGCTGGCTTCCAAGCTGGTTGATGTCGCTCTGGTCTATATCTGTGATGCATGGATCTACAGCTCACATAGACTCGTCTGTATAGCACCCAATGCCTGCTGCTGTTTCTACTTGAACTACTGCAGCAGTTTCATAGTGGCATCCCACACTGTATCACCTATATCATTTAAGTCCCCCTCTCTTAGGGTGATTGGGTCCAGAGACGTCTTGCTAACTTGGACTTCTTTTGTGGCCCTACTTTCTTTGGATCTCTGGTGCACTTGGTGCAAAATAGAGTCGTCTCCAGGTCCACTCCTCCTTGCTCCTTCTGATCATATTCTTCCTCGGTCTCCGAGGAAGGTGACTTCTGACATTGGTCAGAGCCCTGCTCCCCTTCACTTGCTTTTCCACCTGACTGTTGCACGGCAGCGAGCTCTGCCTTAGCCTTGGCACCGACATCCTTTTTCCTCTTGATGGCTAGTTATTCCATCTTCAACTTGGCTTCTTCCTTCTTCTACTACATGGCGATCTTGCTAGATCCCGCTGTTGATTCCATGGCATTGCGACAATCTACTAGCTAGCAATTGAGGGCTACTACAATTGCATCATCTATGGCCAAGTATGGTAGGTCGTGCCATTTATGCTCAGGGTCCTTCCATGCTCGTTTTGAGACATGGTGTAAGTTAGCCCTGAATTCTACGTATTCCTACAACTTCTCTAAATTTGTAGGCATCAGCCACAACTTGTGATTGATGGCCATATGGATGCTCATTTCCATCAAGATCCAGAAGATCTTTCTATCCTTTATACGCTGAGGATCCTTCATCGCCAACAACGAAGCAAACTTTGCTGCCTTTGGTTGTTTAAGGGAAAACTAGTATCGATTCGAACTGCTAGTCCCACTAAGACAGGTAGCTATCTTAGAAAGAAACAATGAAAGCTTTTCAAGAGTTCCTTTAAGTGTGATAGATGGAAGAGAAGAAAAGAGGACCAACCTGGATCTTCCACTTTGATCCTAGCTTGATTTCTCCTTTCCTTGATAGAATTTTCTACTCCTCTCCTACTTATGCCGCTTCAAAGAGTACCTGTAGAGTTAAAGTAATAGCAAAATATCAAAGCATCTCTATCTAAAACATCATAAACAATGTGGAATCAGAAACACATTGACCATGCAATTGCATTTATAAAAATAAGAATCACAAATACGAGATCATATGGAGGAAAACTCAAAGGACTTTATTAATAGTAATGTAAGGGAGGATTACAACCCAGTTGTCTGATCCAGTGTCATCCTCCCAATTTTAGAAGCCCTCTTCACCTCATGAACAAGAAAATCACCCAACAATGCAATGTCTCTTCTCACCAACAAACCAACAACACTTCCATACAAAATACAAAATTCCAACCTCTAGATCTCTCAGATGAGGGATCCATTTATAGATATCTTGCAAGGGTGTGAGTCATCTCTGGGTTTTTGATTAGTGTCATTCCACTGATAGTTCTTGGTTCCACTTGGAGATTTCATGATCTCTTACTCATCCCTGCGCGAATTTAGAGAGGCATGTGTCACAGGAGAAGTTTCTGGAAGATTCCATGGTCATCCACCTTGCAAACTGTCGCTGCCATTTTTCTATTCTCACTCATCGCACTTGATAGAAGGCCATTTGAGTATGCATCACACCTAGCCAGTTAGGCAGTCAGTATGCATCACACCTTGCCCATGGAGCAGTCTGTATGGACCAATTTTGGCCAATTTTGAGTAGTTTTCCAGGTGGAACTTCTGGGAAATGATGTAATCAGTTGATGATGATCCTTTAGGGTGTGAAAAAACACTTTTAGGGACTTAAGGAGCCCTTAGGTTATGGACATATGAGTTTGGGGTTGTAGTGCCCAAATATGTCTATAACAGCTGCCCTCTAAAGCATGAGGTCGTAAATCTTCTGATGTCGGGTGAAATTCTTTATTCATGAGGATCCAAGGTATTCGAACTGGAAGGTGACCTGTATAAGATACAATACAATACATCATCATATTATTATTTTCATGATCTTGTTGAGGTGGGCATTCCCATGCTCAGCTTTATAAATTCATTTTCGTGTACATAGGACAGGCAATCACCTGTTGTTGTAGACTGGTGATTCTTCGCATGAAGAGTCAGCTTCCCTGGCTTAGATGACTATCTGTGAAGCTTCTGTGTATAATTGATGTCTTTATTTTCCTGAATATATCACAACGCGGATGAATGAAACTAGATCCAGGGTCTTCAATACTCATGCAATCTTCGCCCGATGTACAAGTCGGTCCATGTGAAAAGATGTTCTGAAGTCAAACATGGAAAGGCATCGCCTGAGTACTAGCCAATGATGTAAGCTGCTAACAAACGCGAGAGGAGTCACCGATAATGATGATGACCCTCAAGGCACTATAGTACAATTCACGTGGTGTGAATATATGAGTCGATGTCGAACACCATGCAAAGTCTTTCAGTCGAAGGTCATTGATGTAAACCTATTGCCGGAAGTGAGAAACTTGCCATTGAGGAATGCAAGCTTCAAAGTACTGAAAGGGTTGTTTCTAAGTCAACTTCTTGGATAATGAGCTGATGTCGACAAGAAGTGACTTGTCATAGGAGGGCCTTGATGTATCCCACATATACGATGCGAAACAGAGCAAATGATTTTTGTGGAGGTGAAAATGATTTGATGATATGAGGTTCAGGAATGGCGGTCATGAAAACTGAAGTGTGGATGTAATGCAGTGGATGTGGTGTTTGCTGGATGGTGAATTCTTTGAATGAATTCTCTTGAACATATTGGTAACACTGATATGGAATGGTAGCATTAACCCCATGGATGGCATGGTGGACCAATGGTGACGGTGAATGGAAAAACCCAACCCAACTCAATCATGGCGATGGAGTGAAAGTGTCATGTTCTAGAGCGACTTGCTACCAATAGAGTTCTTCAAGTTTTCTTCCCATTTTTCCCCAGTCATTGCTAACCAGTACCTCTTTATTTTTGACAAGCTTGAGGAGGATAACATATGCTTGGTCTATAATTTTCTCTTTGGGAAAACCTGTCGCTTTGTGTTTAGCGAGCCTAGTGTCAGTGAGTCTCGTTCTTGTCTTAGTGGACAAGTTTGTCGCTATTGTTTTAATGAGTTTAATAACAAAGATAATTCATCCTTTTCATGTTTAGAGAGTTTTAAAATGGATGAAAAAGAGACTCTAATATTCTTTTTTTGTGGCATAATCCCTTAAGTCCGAAAAAGTGTAAAATAATACGAAAGGGATGACTTTTCGATAGTTTTAATGAGCTGATAAAGAAAAGCACTCGATATCTTTCTTTAATAATCCCTCAAGTCCAAAGAGATTAAAATATATGAGAGGGATAACATTCCCCTTACTTTAACGAGCTAGGAAGGCCAATAACTCGAAAATCGTTTTATATTTAATGAGTCAAAAAAGAGTTTAAAAGAGGCTTGTTTTTTAGGAACGAGTGATATTTCTGGGTAGCAGCTGGTTCCAGGTAAGTTTGGAACTTCTCAAAACATGGTAGTGTGAAGAGGGTGGCAATTAGAATCACTTGTCACAGATGTTCCTCAAAAGGGTAAACAATCAAGTGGAAGCATATGGTCAGCTGAATGAAATGGAGGTGACAGAAGGAACACAACCAAGGTTCACAAAGGGCAGATAGCAAAGTGATAAAAAAGGCTATTTACCAAAGGTGGGTTTATTTTTTAATGTTCTTGAACCTTGTGCCAATATGTGCTCAGTGCAGGTTGATTTTTCAACGAGCTTGAACCTTGTGGGAACATTGCTCTTGATATTGGTCAATGATATTCAGTTTTGCCGTTTAACACATTAGATTCTTTTCTCGGTCGTTCAACCTGCTCAATTGCTCCATCAAATTGATTAGAAATACACATGTATATGCTTAAAAAATGAATTAAAAACTAACATTTTACTTGAAGTACGTGAATAGTAAGATAAAAAGTAGTTTTATGTCTCATTTTTACCATTTCATTTCAAATTTGGGATTTGGAGCTCTAGAGTGGTTTTTTGCCTCAAACTTCATGTACTGATTTTGGGAGATCTGGTGGACTATTCTTTGTGCCGTCAGGACCAGGTAGGAGCTAACTCTTAGCTCTTCATTTTCATTCCATCTTTTTCTGATTTTGAGCAAGTTTTCCTCTTTTTCTAAGCCCCTAGGGTTTGAAGAAATCATTCTACCATCGTCGCACCTACCCTATATCGAAAAGTGCGATGCACACTAAGTTGTACATTGGCTAGTCAGTACGCATCTCACCTAGTCCAAAGGCAGGGTGCGATGGGCACAGAAAGGATACTTTGCACAGTGATTTCTCATGAATTTTTTGCTTGCTTTCGCTCAAATTTGGATCAATTCATCTTTTTTCTGTGACTCAGATATTTGTTGGATCAAGATTGTCATCATGTGGTGTGAATGTGAGCATGAAGAATAAGACATGATTTCCTTACATGATCAGGGTGTTGTTACTGCATTGCGGAACCATGGTTTGCTCAAATTCTTCCATATATCTAGCATGAGGCAACAAATTAGCATGTTTTAGTATTTCCTCGATGCATGGGATCTGATCAACCAGGTGTTCTAGATTAGAGGTAAATCCATCCCACTGACAGTTAAGGACATCTACTTTTTGACGGGGTTATCGAGGCGTGGTGCCCCTCTTTCACTGTCGAGATTCGCCCGTGGGGGCGAATCAGTGAGAGATTATATCCTTCAGCTTTGTAGAGATGGATCTCAGCCTAGTAGAGATGGCAATATCAATATCCTAGACGTCATTGATCGGTCTCTGAGGACCATTTTATTCACCTTTGCTAGATTGGCTAGTAGTGCAGCTCTTCATTTGGTGAATAGATCTTATGTGCATTATGCTTTAGAATGCCTAGAACCAAAGGTATTCAACTAGTGGATGTAGTACTTCTGGTGATAAAAGAACAACTCTCTAAGGTAAAGAATGGAATATCCAAGAAATTCAGATACAGTTCCATTTTGACTGCCTTTGCCTTAGAGAGGATCCCACTGATGCAGCCACAACATATTTCACTAGGATTTCCAGCACCGAGGGAACCCAGGATGTAGAGATGGGTTGATCTCATGGCCAGACATGCTAGTCAACCATAGATTACTTTCTCTGATGCCTTCTTTGAGTGGTTTGACCGTTAGGAGATGGTCTTCTTAGAGTATCTATATGTTGGGATGGACTTTCGAGGTGACCCGGATTTGGCATTGCCAACTGGCGAGCAGTGGGGTGTGATAGGTAAAGATTTTGACCATATCTTTGCTTATCAATTTTATAATGTTTTTTGTGATTTATCAACACTAATTGAACTCATGTACTTGTGTAGATGTTGGGCCAGTGAGACCAGTGGTGTGCCTAAGGGTGGCAGCTTACGTTCCAGCAAGAGAAGCTGTATGGAGGGTTGTCCTTCGTGATTTGGACATAGCAGAGACCAGGGAAAATTTTAAGAACCCCTCCTAAATTTATAAATATAATAAATGGGCGAATCTCCATGGTATATAGGAAAAATGGAAGGCGATTTTATCAATAATATAATATGTATATATAATGTTTTGGCGAATCTCTCACCAGGCATGGCAAATATTTTACTCAATTATAAAATCTTCTAAGATCATGGCGAGTCTTTCACTAAATAATAAAACTTTGTAAAGTCCTAGTGAATCTTAACATAGGCTACATGCTGGTTTAATTCCCCCATTTAAATAGGCTACATTCCAGGTGAATACCATGGGTCAATACCATGTGCCATTTTGGTGAATACCATGGGTCAATACCATGTGCCATTTTTATTTTTATTAATTCTAATATTAGGGTTAATAATGGTTTTTTGCATGGTATTAATAACAATCTAGTCCATGGTATTTGTCCCATAGTATTTTGGCCATAGGTTTCACCTAAATATAACCCATTTTTTGAGTGTTCGTAAATATAAGGTGACTTATGGAGTAAATATAAAAAAATGTTTTATTTGTTTACCATACCTCTCGTTTATTTATATTTTTATTAACTTACCATACCTCTTTTACAAATATGGTATTTGGCCCATAGGATTCACTTAAATAAAACCTCTTTCTTGAGCCTTCATAAATAGAATGAGGGTTATGGACTAAATATAAAAAGAGGTTTTATTTATTTACGATACGTATAGTTTATTTATATTTATATTTATTTACCATACTTTTTGAGTATAGTTTATATAAAATTTACCATACTTTTTGAGTAAGTATAAAAAGACGTTTTATTTATTTACCATACCTCCACTTTACTTATATTTTTATTTGTTTACACCCTTACATGTATACAAGGTGACTTATGGAGTAAATATAAAAAATGTTTTATTTATTTACCATACCTCTAATTTATTTATATTTTTATTAATTTACCATACCTCTTTTATAAATATGGTATTTGGCCCATAGGATTCACTTAAATAAAACCTATTCTTGAAAATGGGCGAATGGAAACTTGTAAGTCCTATTCTTGAAAATGGGCGAATGGAAAGTTGTAAGTCCTAATTTCAAGGGCTAAATTTACCTTTTTTACCTTAAAATAAGGTGGGCTATTTGAGGTGATTTGTAAAAATGTACTATGATACAAAATATTCGCCCACTAAAAATTTAAAACCCCTTAATTTCGCCAAAGGGCGAACATTCGCCCCTAAAATTATCCTTGGCAGAGACCCTGGCAATATTGCAGGATGAGATCGAGGGTCTTACCCTTGGTATTTAGGATGTGAGGACCGATGAGTTACCTATGAGGCTATAACGCCATACTACTGGCATTCCGAGTCAATGGACTAGGCTCCTGCGTATGATTGCACAGGTGGTGACATGTTATCACCAGCATCATTAGTATAGGATGCTTTTCTGCATTTACTTTTGAGTTTCTTGGTAGCATGACTGATTTTGCCTTGTAAATAAAACATTATGTGAAACTATAAACAGTTATATATTTTTTATTTTCAGAGTTTATTTTGGTTAAGTTATGTGATCCAGATGAAAATGTTGATGTAAAATGCCTTTCTTTACAAATGTTGCAAATGTCTGTCTAACACATAATTCGCTAATGAATCAGTTAAAGTATTTAAGTTTCTGGAAATGTGTTGATATTGAATGGAATCAAACTGCCTTTCCAAAATCTTGACTCTTAGGAACACACAATAGATAGCTGGGTTCCAAACTAAATAGATGCCAGTACGCTGTAGGATGACGAGTTGCAAATCTAGCCTGACAACAAGTTGGCGTATGCCATGCAAAATGGCATCAGAGAGAAGCTCTATCAACGTGTTGTACACATCGATGTTGTTCATTGATTCACCAATACATATCCCCCTGAAACTCACTAACTCGCCACTTGGATAAAAGATGGCCCAGGCTATAGAAGATAGGTTCCACATTCTACAACTAGCTCCATCGGCGTACCCAACGAATGTTTCCAAAAGTTCCAACATCTACAATAAATGCAAAGTGGATTACGTAACCAAAATGACAACTCTTGAGGAAAAAAAAAACGAAACAAAAGCATATAAAGGGATTACTACACTTGATCAAGCATAGTATCACTTAAGATACAACCCGTTCCAAGGTTGCGATAGTGGAATTCCATCGTAATCTACTAGCTTGTAGGCTCCTTTTGCTAATACCCATTTAACAATGTAGGGGCGCATCCATAATGATTGGAACTTACCTGCTCCAAATTTATCAGAGTCCTGATCGTAGAGTAAGACCAGGTCATCTTCGGAGAAGACACGAGGCTGGACATTTTTGTCAAATTGCACTTTGACATGTTTATTATTCATTTTGTTAGCCAGCACAGCATCACGACAGGTTTCATCCAAGCATATTAGTTCCAAGAAACGAGCCTCTTCCTCTAAAGTTTCGGGGATTATATCGATTGCGAGCTTTAGAGATGAATTCTCACGCTGAATCGGTAAGACAGCTTCCATGCCGTACACCAACTGAAAGGGCGTAAATCCGGTCGCATTTCTCACCGAGGTTCTATATGCCCATAGAGCTGAGTACATGATCAAATGCCAATCCCATTTGTGGGCTCCAATCATTTTCTGCAGCATGCGCTTGAGGAATTTTTTGATCGCTTCAACTTGTCAGGTGGCTTGCAGATAATATGGAGTATAACAATCGTGGGATAGTCCTAATTTGGAAGTCAATTCAACCATCATGTGATTGCAAAAATGTGATCCATGATCTATGATTATAGCCTGTGGAACACTGAACCTAGAGACTACATGATTGAAAAAGAAAAGAGTAGTTGTTTCGCCGTTGTTGTTTAATGTAGGCATCGCCTTGGCCCATTTTGTAAAAGTCAACAACTACTATGATATACCCATGCCCCCCGGCTAAGGTGGGGTTACATGTCATGAAATCTATGCCCATTTGGTGAATGGCCCAACAGCAACTACTGGATGTAGTGGTGCGGGTGGTAATCTGGTTTTGCGATAAAAAATTTGACAAGCATGGAAACTTCTTACTGCTATTATGCAATCTTTAAAGATAGTAGGCTAGAAGTAGCCAACTTGCAAGATTTTCTATGCAGTAGCATAGCCAAATATATGCCTCCCACATACACCTGAATGATAGTCATTCAGGACTTTTTTGGCCTCCTCATGCATGAGGCACCTTTGCAGAACTGTATCAACACCACGACGGTAAAGTGTATCACTGACGATCATGTAGTCTTTTGCTTGGTATCGAGTATGTCATTGTTCTGAGTGAGAGGTGTTAGGCCTAAAGGTTTGTGTTTGGATATAGATTAGTATACCTCTATACCACGGGTCGCTTGATGATATCGGAAACAATGTTTCGTCCATGATTGATGCTTTATATGTTAAATTTTTGGATGATCATGGAAGGTCACAAAGTAACGCTGCGAAAACCAAAGATTTCTTTGATTTGGATTTGGTGAATTCTAGATCAAACTCTCGCAAAATGGCTATCCATTTTGAATACTTGCCCCCTAGAAATTGACGCGACAGGATGTAGGTCATAGGGTTGCAATATGACAAGATGGTAGTTTTGCGAAAGAGTATATAGTGTCGAAATCTCTGTACTGCTTGAACAGCTGCCAAAGCCATCTTTTCAACGTAGGAGTACTTGCTTTCTGTATCATTTAAGTTGCGGCTTAAATAATAGACAGGATGTTCTATTCCATTGTCTTCTTGTACTAAAACCATTGCGATGGTTGTATCTGTGGCAACGAGATACAGGTTAAAGTCTTTTTGATAATCAGGAGCATACATTAATGATGCTTTTACTAGGGAAATTTTCAAAGCATCAAAGGAAGCTTGCGTAACTTGATCCCAGTTGAAGGAAACTTATTTTTTCAAAAGAGGTGTATAACCTTTAGCAAGTTCGACGTAATTTGGAATGAACCTCCTAAGAAAGTTTGCTTTCCCTTAGAGTTTCTGAATCTGAAGCAAATTTGAAGGTGGAGGCATGTCGATGATTGCCTAAACCTTACATGGGTCAAGTCAAATTCCATCCTTATAAACTACGAAACCAAGTAACTGATTAGAAACAACACAAAACACGCACTTGTGTGGATTGAGTCGTATCTTGTAGTGTTTGCAATGTAGAAATATAACTCTCAAACGCTGCGGATGATCAGTCGGCTTTCGTGAATGAGCTAGTCAATTGTCAAGATATGGTTGAACAATGTGTTTGATGTCATGGAAGGCGTAGTTCATTGGCCTCTGAAATGTTGCTCCTGCGTTCTTCAATATGAAAGGTAGTTTACGGTATGCAAATGTGCCCCATAGACATATAAATTCAGTCTTCAACTAGTCCTATGGGCGGATATTGATTTGATCGTATCTGGAAAATCCATCCATAAATGAAAAGACTTCGCATCTGGCACATTCATCAATTATTTGGTTGATGAAGGATGTAGGGTAGTTGTCCTTTGGACAAGATTGATTTACATCCCTGTAATCGACGCACACTCTAATCGTTCCTTGCTTTCTCATCACAGGAACAATATTCAATACCCAATCAGTGAGAGGAATGGGGTAAATGAAACCAGCATGTAAACGTTTTTCAACTTGTGCCTTAATGGCAGTGGCTTTCTTTGGGTGAACCGGTCTAAGCCGTTGCTATACTAGTTTGACATCAGGATACATCTTGATTTCATGTTCAATGATGCTTGATTCAATGCTTGGCATTTCTTCATATGACCAAGCAAAGACATCTCTGATTTCTCAAAAGAGAGCATAGTATATTTCTAGTTCTGAAGGAGAAAAAGATTTGCCAACATGTATATTCTCTACAACATCTGGTTTGGTCGAGATATTAATGGAAATAGTTTCTTCAATATTGGACAGATTTTTCTTTGAATCCATCATTATACAATATTCGATAGAAAATAAAAAACTGAAGAATGATTAAGGTCGTTAGAGTAATCCTCGTTGTTATCTTGAGGTCGAGAACGATGGTGGTGATCTTCCCATGGTGTCTCTCCTATCATCATTGACTGAATGATTCCTTCGTCTGTAGAATGTACATGTGACCAAGGATCAGAAGAGGTACCATACTCTAGAGACCTATCTATCCAAACGCTTGCCGAGTGTTGATTTGGGTTTGCCGCCCATGCCCAGAATATTGATTGCTACAACAATTCTATAGGGCTTGGGGGCAATACCTGGCGATGATCCATGCTAACAAAATGTTCGGAATTCTTCTTAATCTTTGATGATGTAGAAGATATCATGTGACATGTTTCCATTGTGGCCACTTCCGCTAGATTACTCGGAGGCGGAAGGGAAAAAGTGCCCATTAAAGAAGGGTCTTTTAGGAGACCTACTTCGATATTTTGAAGCGATTGAGAGCTTCCATGGATCAATGGAATGCTTCTGGTAACTTGAGAACTGTTGGGGAGGAAGGTTAGTTGGTCAATGATTGTGATTTCGCCTTGAAAGGGGAATGCAATCTTACTAAAATATGTTGACACAACAGTAGCCATAGCGTAAATCCAGGGCCAGCCTATTAGGATGTTGTAGTCAAGGTTTCCATCAATGACCTCGACTTCAATTCCTACTGTCTTACCCCCTAGTTTGATTTGCAATTTAATTAATATCCCATATGGCATGTATGTTCTTCCATCGAATGCTTTCAATGTCATTGATGATCATGACAAGGGTGGAGAGCCTAAAGTTTTCCAACAACTCATTGACATAATACAAGTATATGCTCCCTCATCAATTATTGTTTGATGAACAGTTTCGTTGAGGGCTTTTACCTGTATGAGGAAAGCGATCTGTGCTGGTAACTGAGGTTCGTATCGTTTATGATTAGAGGCCAATAGATTGGAATCCGCTGGATCAATCCCACCTATTGCTGATAACAAAGCATGTTTTTGGGACGGGCAATTCTGTAGTACTTCAAGTGTCAACATGGTGGATGGTGATTGGGCCATATCCTCCACTATATTATAATTCTGTGCTGCTCGAGCATGAGGATTAAATGTCAATTTATGTACTACTCCCTTAGGCGGTTTTATTGTTAATTCAGGAATGATTCACGGAACAACTTCTGACCTTGTTTTGTACCTTATGGGTAACTGAAAATGGGTTAAAAAGGTAGTGGCAAGGGTGTTGAAGTTATCAAAAAAAGCTCTAGGCAATTCTATATACCATTTAGCTGCCGGACTAATTAACATTCTCTAAAAAAGGCGAAGCCTAATCGAATCATCATTCAGGGTGTTGGATGAACACCACAAATGGAATGTCATCACATGATTCAACAGATCTTCATCTGGATTTCCATTGAATTTAGGAATATTAGAGCGAATTTTATGAGGAATCGCAGGCCACCAAGGGGCATAAGAAATTGGATCATTCGTCAGCCGGTTTAGATCTGGTAATTCTAGAGTTGTTACAAAGGGCAACTGTTGATTCAGGTTAGGAGAAGCATACCCAGGATAAGATGGAATCGCCTGAGCAGTAGGTCTTTGCATACCAGCATAATGTATTTGATGCTGCTAACTTTGATAAGGTTGATGGGAATAACCATTATAGTATGATTTTTGATAACCGCTTTGCAAATGCGGTCACCCATTACTTACAAAGCCTTGTTGCTCAGGTCGTTGGTATGACTATTGGAATTGCGGTTGTTGATATTGAACTAGCCATGGTTGTTGGACCATTTTTTGTTGTCCAATACTAGATGATTGACCAAGATGCGGAGTCATGGTACTTGTTTGAGCTTGAGCCACTCCAGATAAGGAGGCACTAACCTGAGGTTGTGATTGAATCGCTGAGACGAGAGGCTGTTGTATTGCAACCTGAGAAAATTGAGGTTGACATACAACAGGTAGCGCTTGTACTTACGATACAATCACGATAGCAGGTGTAGTGGGAATATTTGACACAGGATGGACTGGTTGCATTGAATATACAACCCTTGGTTTTTGAGGCAGTATTGGTACCCAACCGCTAGATGTAATTCCAGTTTGACCTGAACTTTATTGTAAACTCTCATATGGTTGCTCTCCTGGAGGGAATAATGAAAAGGCATACTGCCCCCCATATGGTGGTAATCCACTACTTAAAGGGTAGATTGGCCTTTGAAGACACATTGGATCAACTTGTTGAGTTTCAACATAAGAAACACTGGATGAGAATCCAGATGAAGAAATAGTAACTGACCATGTCGTCGAAATAGTCCCTGATTGGATTCCGGCTTTTTGTTGATAACTAGCCAAGACAGATAGTATACCAGTAATCATTGTAGGAATGGTAGCAGGAAGCTCTGCCATAGCTGTGTCAGTTGACATAGTCCTAGATGTTGATGGTTGTTTAGACATATTTAGTCTATCCAAAAGATTTCCTAGCGATTCGACAGGAAATTGCGATGAAAAAGAACTAACTTCTGTAGTAGAAGGATGTAAGTGGATCCCAGTTCCAAAATGCATTGGAGTACTGGGTGGAAGATCCTCTACTATCTCTTCTATAGCAATCAATCCTGGTGGAAGGGGTATACCGTTAGGTCCATAAAATATTTCTGGTGCCGAAGAAAGTGTAGCTTTTGCAATAAAAGATACTGGAGGGGTGACACCTTCTGAATTATGGAATTCAACTTCCAGATGTTCAGGTAAGTGAACTTCAGTTTCTTGATTAGTCCTAGGTGGAGCTACTTTAGGAATAGAGGTGTCTACCATTACACTAGGATCAGTTCTAATGTCCCCTTGTAACTGCAGAACTTCTTCTATAAAGGAATATGTACCAGAGATAATTGGAGTAACTGTAGTCTCTGACGATGTTGAAACGTAAGTTTTAAATAAATCAGGTGAATTGGACTCAGTTAAATGAGAACGCTTTGCCTGGGATGGTTTCGTTTCTGGGGTCAAAGGCAGTTGACTCGGTAGTCTTTGTGAACGACGGGGTTTTGATTGACTTTCTTCCATGATTGCGGGTTACTTGATCAACTCAAAAATTAAAGGGGAAAAATGTTATTCCGATTTAAATGAATTTTAAGACACTTTGAGGCAACTTGCTTTTTCAATTTTTAAGAGTCAAGAAAAGGATAAAGGTGACTCTAGTCACCTTCAATTTTTAATGAGCCTCAGATGGACATTTTCTTTTAAGGAGTCGAAAAGGAATGAAAGTGACTGCTCTAGAAGTCTAGATAGAGGGTTTACCAAATCGATTGTAAAACTGCAAAATACACCTTGGTGATAAATGATAGAGAAATTACCAGGGACTTATGTACGGTAGTCAATCTTCCTGAATGCTGTGTTTTGTGCATTACGATCAATAGGGCAACAGACATGGCTTCCTAAGGATAAAGGATATCAGCCTATTGTGGTCTCCCAATATATACTCGACGGTATAGGGAGCACAAGTCCGTACTGGCACTTGTCATATCAAAGAGGAGGAATCACCCAACCTTTGATGAAAATGATAGTTACCAGGTTTTACGATGCCAGAACACGTCTCTAGCCTAGACTTCTAGATGTGTTGCATTAGATTCCAAAGCGTTTTTATGTTCATTGAGGTTTATTTTAGAGTTGATCTTGCTTATAAGTTTCTTTTTCAAGGTTCACCACGTGATGTAGATGTGAAATTCAGTTTTTTATGTTCTTTTAGCAATGAAAATTCTAGCTACAAAGGAAAGAAGATAATGATTTTTTCTTTCAGCAGAGAGCATAGAGCACACACTAAATGCACTTTCCTAAATCAAATTTTGCAAGCAGTCAAAATGCAAATGCACATGCATGTATTTGTTTTCTGCTTTTTTAATGTGTGAATGACAGAAAGAAATCTAAGTACAGATCTGAACTATTTTCTTTCAAAGTGACAGTACTAACAATTTTTCTTTTCAAAATGAAAGGAAGACTAAGACGACACTTTTTGATTTCGAATTTGAAAATTGTTTTCGACACTCGAAATACTAATAATTTTAAATCAATTACAATGAAAAAAGTACAATCAACTATCTAGAAGAGGAAGACTTTACGACACTACTCTTTTGATTTAGAATGACAATTACGACACTTGCATGAAAAACGACAGTTCGATTAGGCTACTTTTGACAAAGGAAGATTGTAAATTTATGACAAATACACAAAAACATTTACAATTCCTAACTGATGGAGGCTGAAATAATGTGAAGGAAGATGGTTACAGCAAGAAGGTACTGATCATGGAGAGCAAAACTACTGAATAAAGCTTAAAACAAAGAGAAAAAAAACCAAATTTCAGAGAAGAAAGATAGTTCACTCAATCATCGCACCTACAACACAGGGAAACAGGGATGCATCTCACCTGCAACACATGAGAGGTGCGATGCATCCAGGTTCCACAGTTACAGACAGTGTGATGGGACAAGGAGTGAAACTGAGCTTTGTTTTTTTCTCAAAACTTGCAGCTAAGTTCAGTGATTTAGGCTGAGTAATGATGGACAGTAAATACAAAGCATAAGGGTAAGATCTAATGAGGTTCTGAGCTACACAAGGGCACTTAGGATGCTTTGTAAATCAGATGTTCAATTCATAAACCAACCCGGAGATTGACTAAAGCAGCGTTTATCTACTTTGCAATTGCATAGCCAATGCGTTTCGAAGGCTAACTAGCTAACTTCAGGCTCTGTCTATAGTTTATAAAGCAAACAGTAAATGAACAAAACAAAATATTCATTCCCCGGTGGAGTTTCCATTTTGTTTCAGGGAGAACTAGTGTCGATTGAAACTGCTAGTCCCACTAAGATGGGTAGCTATCTTAGAAACAAACAATGGAAACTTTTGAAGAGTTCCTTTAAGTGTGATAGATGGAAGAGAAGAAAAGAGGACCAACCTAGATCTTCCACTTTGATCCTAGCTTGATTTCTCCTTTCCTTGATACAATTTGCTACTCCTCTCCTACTTGTCCCACTTCAAAGAGTACCTGTAGAGTCAAAGTAACAACAAACTATCAAAGAATCTCTATCTAAAACATCATAAAAAATGCGGAATCAGAAACACATTGACCATACAATTGCATTTATAAACAATAAGATTCACAAATACGAGATCATATGGAGGAAAACTCAAAGAACTTTGTTAATAGTAATGTAAGGGAGGATTACAACCCAGTTGTCTGATCCAGCATCATCCTCCCAATTTTAGAAGCCCTCTTCACCTCATGAACAAGAAAATCACCCAACAATGCAATGTCTCTTCTCACCAACAAACCAACAACACTTCCATACAAAATACAAAATTCCAACCTCTAGATCTCTCAGATGAGGGATCCATTTATAGATGTCTTGCAAGGGTGTGAGTCATCTCTACGTTTTTTATTAGTGTCATTCCACTGATAGTTCTTGGTTCCACTTGGAGATTTCATGATCTCTTACTCATCCCTGGGAGAATTCAAAGAGGTAAGTGTCACAGGAGAAGTTTCTGGAAGATTCCATGGTCATCCACCTTGCAAACTGTCTCTGCCATTTTTCTGTTCTCACTCATCGCACCTGATAGAAGTCCATTTGAGTATGCATCACACCTGGCCAGTTAGGCAGTCAGTATGCATCACACCTTGCCCATGGAGCAGTCTGTATGGTCCAATTTTGGCCAATTCTGAGTAGTTTTTCCGGTGGAACTTCTAGGAAATGATGTAATCAGTTGACCATGATCCTTTAGGGTGTGAAACAACACTTTTAGGGACTTAAGCAGCCCTTAGTTTATGGACATATGAGTTTGGGGTTGCAGTACCCAAATATGTCTATAACACTTGTAGGTCCACCGCTACTGGAGAAAATAAGCTGTCTTCAAGTAGCTCCCATGCAACCAGCACTACGGACAGCAATAGCCATGCATAGTGGAAAGTTTTAGTGTGATCTTCTACCCCACAACAGTTCGTGAGGAACCCATTGTAGAGGTAGCGCACCCAGTTAAATTGAACTCCCTCTGCACACTAGGCCACCAATGTTATCATTGGTGCCGACACTTCATCTGCAAGACACTTCCGCATGACCTTCCCTACCAAGATTTGCATCACCACTTTGATCGCAGGATCACATATACTTGAAATGGCATATCGGCATGGCTTCTTTACAAGCTTGATTTTTCCTTCATCACCTCGACAAGAGCATGCTCACCGACCTTTCTGCCAAATGCCATGGTTGGGTTTCCTCCTGTGTATGGTAGTCGCGTGATCCTATGGATCAGCATGTCCATGATGGGTATCAACTCCTCCAGCCATAGACATCCATTGTGCATGAAGCATATTAGCTGCTTGATCACTACCAACATGATAGATGTGTAGTTGTAATGCGACACCCATAGCAGTTTTATCAGGCCTGGCTTGTCCACACCTTTCAGCCACTTCCTCAGCTCCAATGCGGTCACTCCAGTATTTTTGTGGAAGACCCAGTGCATAATTTTGTCTGTCACTAAATGAGGGAAGCACTCCATGTCTTCTAAGTCTGAGTCCTCCAACTTCAAAAGGGGGACACGCCTCAACTGCGGTCCCTCAAAGACGATTTGGTCTGGTAGGAGGGGTGTGTGCAAGGTGACCTTACTCTAATCAATATCTTTGGGCACCTTCGTCTTGCCCCTACATGGAGGAATGTATTTAGGAAGCTTAGATATGAGGTCCAACCCCTCAATTTCAATAGCCTCTGTTTCCACTGCAATATCCTCATCATTCATGGGGATTTCTTTGACCTCTTCTTCTAGCGCTAGGTCAATCATTTTGGCCTTTTCTTGCATGGTGGGTTTTCTCGAATGTGGGTGCTTCCTAGGTGATGCATGTACTGGTGACTACATTTTCTACTTGTTCTTCTTTAGTTTTGGCCCCTCTTGTGTTGGTGTAGGCCTTGGCCGGGGTGTCCTAGGGGATTTAGGTACCTCTATCGGTACTTCTGCAAGTGCAACTTTCGTGGCAGCTCCCTTTGCTACCATAGCTACCTCTGGAACAACTCCCTCGGTTGTCACTACCTCAATGCTTATAGATTCTGTGGGCATCGACATGATGTTATGCAACAAATCCTATGTCTCCTATGGCATTGTCTCAAATACTGAGCTTGCTAGCAAAACTTCAAAGGTGTCATGGTTCATGTGCGCTTGAGAGCTCAACAGCTCAATTCTCAAAATGCCAAGTGTTTTTTGTTGCATAGCCACCTGTAATTTATAGGCAGTTTCAAATTCAAATCCAACCGTTCCTCCCAAATCCGGTTCATTAATTCTAGATTGGAGGTATAATTTCAAAGATCTGGTCCATACATTCCAACTTAAATGCTGCCGCCCTTCTCCATTTGACCATTTTTTCCTCGTCAAATCATGAACAGTGAATTTAACAGTCACTTTCCAGCTACTCTGCGTAGTTTTTCCTTTGGTAGCGCAACTACCTAAGTTCTTCGGTGGGCTTTGTGACATATCTTTGTTATGCTCAGTTCCATAATTACATAGCTCTCCAACCTAGGTATTGTAGTTTATAGTCTTGCTCTTCCTTTCAGCTGCCTAGAGTGCTAAGAATGTGCTTCCCTCATATAGTCACCTAGCTAGATCACCGGTGTATGGCTTCAATCGACTTCCATTCACCTTCCCTGGGAAGGGTTCTAAATTCAATTTGAGCAACTGAACTGCTCCACCATCGCTAATCTCCTTGATGACATATGGCCCTAGCCAGTGCATCCTAAATTTCCCTGGAAATTTATCAAATTTACTGTCATATAACAAGACCAAATCATTTACCTTGAAGGTGTAGTTTGATGTGTTGATCGTGCCATGTCTTTTTGCACTCCTTTTGAACTTGTTGATGAAATCCAACTAGAAATCAATCCTCCTCAAGCTTTGCTAGTTGCGTGAGGCTCTCTTCCAGGGGTCCGTGACCCTCTATTCCCGTGAGTGTCACTATGCGCAGACTAGGTACAATGTATTCCATTAGCATCACAGCTTCTATGCCATACAAAAATCTGAAAGGCGTTTGTGCAGTTAGCTTCTTGCAAGTTGTTATGTAGGCCCATAGCACTGCAGGTATGCGCACATCCCAGTCATTTATCTGAGTATTGCAGACCTTCATTAGCATGCTATCTAGTATCTTATTGAATTCTTCCACCATCCCATTAGCCTGCAGATGATAAGGTGTACTTTTCTAATGATACATCTGAAATTCTTCTGTCAACGCGTTGATTGTTTCGTTAGAAAGTGCATACCGCAATCGCTCATCAAGATCTTTGGACAACAAAATCCTGTCAAAACATATTCAAAAATAAGCTTTGTTGCTATCGCGCCTATATAGTCCTTCATGGGCTGCACCTATGCCCACATGGTCAAGTACTCAATCGCGGTGATGATGTACCGTGCACCCGTCTTCTTTCCTTGAGGCTGAATCAGACCCACAAAGTCAATCACCCATTTTTTGAATGGTTGTAACATCACCTGAGGCATTAGAGGTAGTTCATCCCTCCACGATGGCTTTCCAGTCCTTTGACATGTGTCACATGCCCTACAATATGCTTTGGAATCCTTATGCAGGGTTGGACACCACAACCCAGTGCATAGAATCTTCTGTGCTATTGCTTTCCCTGCATAATGTCCTCCTACAGCTCCTCCATGAGCCTCAGCGAGGATGCTGATTCATTCAAATTCAGGTACATAACGTCGCAATATTTCGTCTAACCCCATTTTGTACAAGTGCGCTATAATGACAGAAAAGTCTACCACACGCACTACTAGTTCCTTCTTCTATTGACTTGTATTATCTTTCGTAGCCAATCCTATCATCAGGAAGTGGATAATATCTTCAAAGTGACTATCCATGATGTGCACCACAAAGAGATGTGCACTAGGTAGTCCTTCCTCCAAATTAGTAGGTTCCTTTGTAGTTTCAATGCACGACAATTGATCAGGTCTTGCATTCAGTCGTCCTAGCTTCATAATAACTTCAAAGTCGTACTCTTGGAACAACAATAGCCACCTACATATCCCCCCCAACACAGGATTGTTGACCAGGTACTTCAACGTGGAATGATCCATATATATCTTAAAGTGTCCTCTAAACAAATAGTGCCTAAACTTCTGGAGCATGTACACCATAGCTAATCCTTGGCGCTATGTCGTGGAATAACTTTTTCCTGCTTTAGATAGCTTCCTACTTGCGAACACTATAGGGTGATCTAGTTATTCCTCATCAACTTGTGTCAGCACAGTCCCCAACACAATACATGATGCGTCCATGTGCACATGAAATTCCTTCTTCTAGTCTGGGAAGACTAGGATCGATGTGGTGACCGTTTTCTCTTTTAGAACATCCAAGCTCCTCTGACATTCATCATTCCAACAAAATGTAGCATCCTTTTTCAACAATTTCTCCATAGGCATGGTGATCTGGGAATAACGCTTGATGAAATTCCTATAGTATCCAGTGTTTCCTAGAGTTTCATGTAGCTATTTCACATTCCTCGGCGCCTCCAAGTTGATTTTCACCATGATCTTTGTGGGGTCTACCATAAATCCTTATTTGCATACCACATGACCAAGCAAGATCCCAAAAGGGACAAAAAATAGACACTTCGTTAGATTGAGTGCAATCTAGTATCTCCTACATGCCTCTAGCATTAAGCACAAACTCGCCACATGTCACTTGACCAATCCAAACATTGTCCAATCGTCAAATTATACCTCCAGAAATTTATGAATGAAGTCTTTGAATGTTGCAATGAATACATGCGAGAATATTGCTAGCACATTCTTCAGCCCAAAAGGCATTATGGTGTACTGAAAACATCCCCATTCAGTCATGAAGGTTGTCTTGCTTCTATCCTCAGGCGTGATTTTGATCTGATTGTACCCAGAGAACCCATCAGTGAAAGAGTATGCTTCTTAGCTGCCTACATTATCTAGGACCTCGTTAGTGAACAAGGTCGGGAAAGGATCATGCACACAAGCGTCATTCAATTTCTAGAGATCCATGCATATCCTTATTTCTTCTTTCTGTTTCTTTTCCTCAACCACTATTGGGCTTACCCAATCAGATTCTTCCACCGATTCAATAATACCTGCCATGAGCATCTTGTCTAACTCAGTGCAGACCCTTTCCTTATACTTTTGATTAAAGTGGTAAGGTCTCTGTTTCATAGGTTTCGCATCCGGTTTCAAAGTGATGTTCATGACGTTGAGGTCTCCTATTATTCCCTTCAAATCAAAAACTTTGTGGGGAACAAATCTTGATATTCACGAAGGAGCTCAGCGACCTTGTCTACTATCACATCATCCCAATAGTCCCCAGTCTTCACATATTTTGGCTCTGCCTCTGTGCCAATGTTGACCTGTCTAGTTTTTAGTGGCATGGTTATGTCTACCCTCTATCTATGGTCCTTCAATCTTGCGACCCTCAGTTTCTAGAATATTAATCTTTTTGGGATCCTCGTCTTCTTCTTCAGTGGTCATGCTATAGCATTCCAGTGCGTGGCTCAACTCGGTAGTCCAATCAGCTTGAATCAGGTCCAAAGGATCCTGCGGTATCCTAAATATTGCTGCTTTAACCTCTTGTAGTGCCTCATCAATATAGTCAAACCCATCGTCAAATCTAAACGTCATTATAAACCCCTGGCGTAAGATGTCCCATTCTTTAGTGCCATGGTAGAGTTTTGTTTCCAAGTACCAATTCATTAGTATGACATCCAGGGTATGACAAAACAAATGCACCCATTCAGGATGAGGCTTCACTCCATAAGCCTTAGTCCATTTGGCCAGGTGATCACGTGGATCATCCCTTCCATCATACTTGTCTATCATCCGTACTTTCAGCTGTCCAAAACGTATTCTCATCATCGTCTTATATTCACACCAATCACCAAAATTATCCTTATGGGTGCCCCACCATCTTGCGGGTGTAGTGCGCAGTGCCCAATCCAAGGCCTGGAAGCGATGCTTCTAGAGTATTTCTCTTTCAAATTCATCCAAAAAGGGATCAATGTCAATTATCCCATCATAGTAAGGAATATTCATTGCCTCTGATGATATGCAATGCAATGACTTGGTCATCATATTACAATGCAATGTAGATACTTCATGCAGCTGGTTCTGTGAGTTCTCTAATTCTTCATCCGAATCTGATGGCAAGAGGTCTCATGGTCCCATGCAATATATCCATCTGTTGATGGATTTACCCAATCCTGGTCTCGCACGTTATCTTGTAAATCTGGTCCAAATTATGATCACTTTCATAATCGCAGACTGGGTCTATATAACATGGTCCTTTTGTAGGATCCAGAGGCACCACTACATGGAGCGGTTTCTTTTCAAATATCATCTTTCACTTCTTCAGGTTGATCACCCCATTCATGTCAATGGCCTGAACGATTCTAAGGAGCGTAGGGTAGGGATTGCTATCATCCACAATCTCTATTACTTCGAAATCTGCCAATGCGCTCGCTCCTTCAATGTCAACTATTACCCCCTACAGCCTCCCCATTGGGATAATTTTCTGTTGATTTTTCATCCTTAGCTGGATTGGAGACCATTGGAGCACAAGTCTCCACATTCTTTCCCATGTTTGTTTTGGCAAAACATTTGCGTTGGACCCCAAATCCAAGATAACTTGGTCCATTTTGTATTCCCCTATCTGCGCGGTGAGTCTCATCTCACGTGTAGTCCTTCTCATATGCTTGCCAGGATTTTTGACTACGTGCAGTTCACCAGTAGTGTCATCCTTTCTAGCACACTGATTGATCAGTTCTTACAGTCCTTTCACAACCTTACTATCGCAGAGCAGTTTCATGCAAGTCTCTAAGAACATGGTAATCATGAATGGGTCCATTTCTTCAACTGGTTTCTCCTAACTTCCTGAGGTAGAGGCCTCAACGCAGTGTTTCTTTGCTTCGATAAATGTTTCTTTTGCATGCTCCAGATCAAACCTAGTCTCCTTCTCTGGTGCTTTGCAGACCCACTCACCTTCTGCAGGCTACTTCCCTTTATCCTTGCCAGTCGTCATTCCACTCCGTAACATAATGTTTACCTTAGGGTCTTCGTCACGAGGTTCAACCCTCATCATATTTAGGTTCTGCATTGGCTGTGGAGGTTGCACCCTCTTTTTGCGAATCTTAGCCAATAATATAGGGCAATCCTTAGCTGCATGGTCAAATTGAGTACAGTAGTGACATGGAAATCACGTCGGATTCGGACAGGCTATTGAATAGTGTCCTAGTCCTTCACAATTGTAACAAATCAACTGCACGCGATCTCTACCAGGCCCCACTCCACCTCGGCCTTAGCCGCACCCCTAATACTCACCTCGCGTTCCCCAAACTCCTTGGTCCGAAGATCGTGTTTCTGATTGCACCCTGTATGCAGGTGTCCTATCCATCATTTATTTGTAGATACAAAAATTGTGCTCGTCATGACCTACTGATTGACAAAAATTGCAGAAGAGCTGTTGTAGTGTTTGTAAAAATTTCTACAAAAAATGGAAATTGTCGGTCACATGTTTCCCTACTACCTGGCATATAGTGCACCATAGCATGGGCTTTGCACTTGGCCCTGCCGTAGCCTCTATCCTTAGGGGCGTTGGTCACCCTGCTACAACATAGTTCGCAAAGACTGGACAATGATCCTTGTCATGCCCCCAACCTTCGCATTTTAGGCACTAAACTTCCTTACATGCATCTGGCCAAGCTATTCTATGTTTCTTTAGACTCTGCATTTCGAGACAAAGGTTCTGCAACTGCACGTGAATATGCTGAACCTCTAGATTAGCATACTGCATTGGTGTCTCATGCAGTCTCATTGCAATTTCCAGAGCTTATGCTTGGGTCCCAATCTTCTATTGTGAT
Source organism: Pinus tabuliformis (assembly GCA_031772625.1). Lineage (NCBI taxonomy): Eukaryota > Viridiplantae > Streptophyta > Pinopsida > Pinales > Pinaceae > Pinus > Pinus tabuliformis. The sequence continues at coordinate 1,074,395,309 of CM062818.1, forward strand.
AGCGCAACCCTTAGGTGGGGCAGGAGCAAGGCCATGAACCATTTGTGGTGTTACGCATCAGTTAGGTTCATGTTGGATTCACAGATTGTACACTTGAATCTTTTATACAAATCCTAGGGTGTCTCTCCAGGCTTCATCATGATCTCCTTGAATCCCACAATTGATTGTGCTTGAGACTTAGGTCTATAGAATTCTCTATTTAGCACAGCTTGGATATCTTCCAATGCGGATGTTGGGTTATCAATACTATACTTAATGTACCAAGTTAGTGCGCATTCTAGAAAGCACTAACCAACATGGCTTTCTTCACTTGGTCATCTCTGATACCCTGAAATTTCCATACAACCTTCACGACAAACCAAAATTGGTTCGAATCTTCATTTCCTATGCCCTTGAATACAGGTAGCTTTACTGAGTTGGCCATATTTAACAGTGGTGGAGGTGGTGGTGGTGTGGGTGATGGGGTGAGTGGTAGAGGTGAGGATGGAGGTGGTTTAGGTATTTGTGGGAACCCTTGTCTTATCAGTTGAATAGCGCTCAATGGAGAAGACTACACTTCTCTTTCATCATCACTCAAAGAAGGTTCAATCAGCAGGCTATACTTAGGACCTTTTCTTTCTCCATCACTAAAAGACCTTCCACTTCTCGTAGCTCCAAACATCAAGGTAACTGCATGATCCGCTTTTCACACAAGAGCATCTTAATCCAACTATTTAGTGACTTCAAATACTTACCTAGCATTCCTTTCAAGAAGTTGTGATCTGCTTCATTGTAACTGACAGAAGTGTCGACCACAAACTCTGTTACAAACCCTCCTATGATGTGGTTGAGAAAATGGTCGACAACACGTGCGATCTTATCTTCAGAGGCTTCCAATCTCCGCACTAACTACGGTGTCCAAAGAATCGGATTTTCAAGCCTCCACCTCCGTTGGCCATCTTCCAACTTTGCGATCCACTCATATAACTCAACCGGGAATGAACAAAAGAAGATTTCATGTATTTCTATGTACTGATGTCTGTCCAACCACTGTTCTTTCATCAATTGTGGATTCCTGTTCTCTTGCGCTACGAATTCATGGATCTTTCTATCCAACCACTCTTCAATCTCTTTCTTAGTTGGATTCTAATGACGCGACATCAAACATCTCATTAGGCAAATCTCGGTCCCGACAATGGAACCATTTGTTGGCTTGATGGGCCTTGACCGAGGCTTAGCATTAAGCAACCAAGAAAATCCCTACAATATTGGCCCTTTTGGCATCAATCTGCAGAGCGTGGACTGAAGTCTCACTCGAAGTAGTATGGGGGAATGCAAGAACCAAGTTTCCACACCCTTATATGGTTGTGATGTCAAGTTTTAGAACTTCACTCTACCTTCACGCATATCGATAAGCCATTTAGGGCTTATCAATGTACTTCTCTTATTCGTCCTTGGAGCCTCTGCAAAAGTCTCTAATCATCTTTCGTGGAGCCTAAATAGATAGATCAGGTGCTTACGCAGCTCTATAATTACCCTTATTTCCATGTCTACCCAGATTAGATTAAGTATTGGTTAACTTTAACATGCATTACAATTATCTTGGTGTTAACATATATTCTTACTAGCGTTCATATGACAAAGTGAAATACATAGATTCAAACATCAATATAGTATTAATTCATAACCCCAGTATTCAACATAACATAATCGCAACATTCATAGCATAAGTAAAATAATGCACACACAGATAGAAAGTACACATTAATTTCATAATAATTATCTTTTATTGATGATTCAGATTCTTAATACAGACTCTATCTGCCCTACATACACAGCTGCAGGGGTCTGCGCACTCAACTGCAGAGCCTCTTTCTACGCTAAGACTCTCACTCTTAGCTCTTTACAGACTCATCAAGTACTTCTACTTCACTGACTCTTCTCTTAGACTCCTCTAAGACATTCTTCTTATACAATCCCATGGTCTGAAACCAAGTTCTATTCTCAAAAATTGACACAACCTATCTAGACTAAGGGCGGAAAACCCTTTTTGACTTTAGATATATTCACACTCCATGACCAAAAAATGTAGATAATTTACATTTCTTTATACAAACTTCGGGCCTTCTGCCCCAAAACATGGGTTTTTAACCCCAAAAATGACCCCTAGGGGACCCATTCCCAACACAACATACCTTACTATGGTTTAGGGAGGATATCTCATCTACAAGATCAACTAGACTAGCACAATACATGTATAAACACAATTATAACAAAATATAGATATCATTCTAACCATAGCATAGTCGTCAATTCATGACCATATCAACCACACCTCACGACCCCATGCATAACAACTACAACCATGTCAATTTACACATAATCAACATGTGTATGACATGCATGCATACATAATACATACAAACAATGACATGCATAACTAATGAATAACCAACATAATTCATGACGACACATTCCACAACAACACCATCAACTTTCACATGGCGACACAAATGCAACCATGAACAACACCATGTATACACAACAAGCACATAGACCATAAGTATAAGGAACGCATATGTGACCAATATGAATGCATGACTGACACATTGCCCATCCAGTCCAAGGGGTGAACTTGGCTCTAATACCAGTCTGTAATACCTTCCTCCCACATTTACCCAAGTTAACCGGTTTGCTAGGGTAAACATGTGATGAGAGGATACTATGATCTAATTCAACTCCCCATGTATAGTTAAGGAAGTGGAACTGGAAAAAAAAAAACCAAACTGACCTTCAACACATGCTACGAAACCTCCAGGATCCAACCAACCTTTTTAGGTGACCAACCCCTAAGGAAAATTACCATTTTACTGACCTAAAGCCTCAATCACTCCCGTGACATGGGAATGCATGTGACTGAGATGCTTCATTCGCTCTCACAATAAGGGAATGAAAGTGACTGGGGTATCTGTTAGCTAGTTCTGAGCCTACAAGCCCATATTCTGTGCCACATTTTCAGGGCCAGGATTGAGGCCACTACCTGGAACTCCATGAAACCTTCTGTTGTAGCATTTTTTGGTTTTGGTAAGTTAAAATAAATTAGTCTAAAAAATGAAAATATTTAAAAAATAAAAAATAAAAAATTGTTAAGCTAGGATATGGACAAAAAAGATATTGAATAAAAATGTTAGGAAATATTTTGATAAATATGCCCATATCAAAGAAAATGTTAGAATAGATGCCCTAAAAATGAAGGAAAAAATAAAATGTTAGGTTAGAGAGAAAAGCAAAAAGCAATAAACTCTGATAGTGTTGCAAATCTAAATGCCACTACTTTCACTCTAATTTGCTTTTGAAAATAATAGTTGTGTGCAGTTTGTTTAGATGTCACACTAGTTTATTTAATCCAATTTTATAGTTTAATCATAATTGGATTTGTTTTAAATTGAATGTCATAGGTAGAAAATAAAATTGGCTCAAGAATTTAATTGGAGCCAATGGAGAGAATAAGGTATAGAGGTAGATTATTCATGAAAATAAATATTGGGTTGCTAGCTTAAATGCACCCAACTAAGTGAAGAAAAAATGTTAGGGTAAGTAAAAGGTAGATAGAAGAAAGGTTGCAGAAGTACAAGGTTTTCAAAGCATAAGCACATTTATCATGCTTGATCCAATGTTCCAGTGTGCAGGAGCAGTTATGAAAGTGAAAAGATGTTCACTAGTTGATTTGATTAACTTCCCCTCATTTCATTTCAATCCCCACTACATACTTACTCATTTCCCATTATCCCATCATTTCTTATGAAAATACCCTTTTCCTGTCATTTTCATGCTTACCCTTTGGTTTCACACATTTTCCTAGCAAATTACCCTCCAAACTCATTCCCCTACATAAAACCCCCTTTTCCCTAGTGTGAAACCCTTTCCCCTTGAAAAAAATACCCTTTCTCCTCATTTTAACCTTTTTTCCTTAATTTTAACCATTTTCCCTAGACATTTCCCTTTGAAAATCATCCCCCGCATTACTTAATTAACTCTGCCATATGCCTAAAAAACCCATAAAACCCATATATTCTAAGTTTTATGTGTCCTCCACATTATTTAACTTTAACTCCGCCATTCATATTTTTCCCAACAAAACCCTTTTAACCTATAAAGACCTTTTATCCTAAGTTTTGTCTCCCCATGCTTTATCTTAATTAACTCCGAAAATTCACTTTTTCCCAATATAAATCATTTTAACCCACCACCTTTGGTTCAATTAATAAATTTCCGTTGTATTTTAACCTCGGTCCCACTGTATCAAACCCACTTATTATATTTTCAATCCACACTTTATTCATTAAATTAATTAAAAATCATTGTAATTAGCCGACGGGCCCCACTAATCTCAACTGATTTCCCTCCGTGCATCTCGACTGCGTGATAGCCCTCCAATCACCCACTTCAAAATCCAATGACCCACATCCATATCCATATCATGCACTTTCGATATTCAACAGTTAAAATCCTAAGAGCATGCGAGATTCGTGCTTTTGCTCAGGCCCCTTTCGGTTATGTGGCAACTTTAGGTTAACTCGCGTGCTCTCATGAAAAAACCGCCCGAGTGCCAAAAGTGGTGTGATTAACCTTAATACCATCTCCCCACGTAGGCCAAAACCATCCACTATTCACTTATTGAATTCTGCACCAAATTTTAAACGTTACCCCTTAAAAAGCCAAAGACCCTCATTTTCGCTCTTTTCACTTGTTTGCACAGTGAAACCTACCTAAGCTTTCCTGTGCCACCGAGAGCATCTACAACCCAATTTTACCACTGACTACCTTCTAAACACACTCCGGACTCCGTCCACAGACCTCTTAATGCAAATAAAACCATTATCACCTCCCTACCAACCCGTGTTTTTATTAATAAATTATTTTATTTTGCAAGTGATTAGAAGGCTAGAAGCTTGGATAAACAGTTTTGATACAAGTTCCAAAACCTATTTACTCAAAGATTTGCAAATAAATCTACTCAAAAGGTTTTATTCAGAAGGAAAAGACAATTATACATAGAGCAGAAGAAATCATTTACAGAGAGGTACTAACTGTTATAACAGAGATAAATAAGCAACAACACATCACATTTTCACATGAAGTCAAATAGGTCTTTAGTGAAATTCACTTTTACTAAAGACATAAATGTAGGATAAGAGTAAAAGATGCCAGATGATGTGATTTACTGTGACTGGTAAAAGTAAAAGAAGGTGACAGAGCATTCCTGGTAAAAGACTAAACAGAGGAGACATATAAAGAAATACAAGTCAAAGTGTATCAGATGAAAGGTCATAAGTAAATATGACATCCAGCGTGAAAATCAAACAACATTCAACTTTTGGAGGAACAGTCAACCACCTTCAACAATTTTAAGTTTTTTCAACGATAGTCACCAACAACGCAACATCAAAATAGTGCCAAATCGACTAGCAGTATTTATTTTGATTCTATAATAATCTATTTTTGTAAAAACAGTTTAGGATATTTTCTTAGTTCTATTGTTGCATAAATAACTCTCTTCACAAGTTATTAATGGTTGCAAACTTGAAGAAGAAGTTCTAAAAATTTGATGTACTTGACTTTTCTGTATCATTAATACAAAGCAAAGGATTATGAATTTTGTTTTACACAGTTTGTGTTTCTTGTAAGTTTTTCCAGTATTACTCATAATGTTTTTCTTCATATTCCTATGTCTTACAGAGATAACTAGGTAGGAATAAGTGGGTTTCAATCTATTCCTATAAGCTTTTGAAGTGATAATCTATAAAAGGAATGAATTAATGGACTATTTGTTTAATTAATTCCCTCTGAATCAATAAATCATTAGCATATTTTGTAAGCTTAAGCATATTCTCTTAAACCTTTTGAACATAGTTTAAAGGTTTTCACGCTTATGATTATTCAATTTTCAACTTGCAAACCGTGATAATCATATTATTTCTTCGTTTCTGTTCACCACCATACAAGCTATATCATTGTGTGAAATTTTATAGCAGCCCTTTGCTTTAATATTAATATTACTCACAAGGTTAGGGATTACAGGGTTACATCTATTTCATACTTGGTCCTCCAAATTAAAGCAAAACCCCCAAAACAATTAGCTTAGCTGCTCTGGCATGATAGCTGACCATTATCATCTCAGAGATACAACATCAATCTGGCGCCATTTCCGGGGATTTTGAATTTCATTAAGTTTTCTTGGGGCAACGATATTCATTCTATTCCTTTAAGGTGATTAAAGGTGTAAGAAGGTTAAAATCCTTCACCTGGCAACTCCACTAGCCCAAACTGGCACCTTTTAAGCACACCAGATCTCATTCGGAATCTAACAGAGTTAATCCTCTGTCAGATCCTGAAAAAATTCTGAGAAATGCTAGTTCTAAAAGGAGACAACAACCATCTTCTTCTTCCTCTTCAGCCTTAGAGTCTGAAGATTTACTATCATTTGATCCTTTTAGTAATATTCCATCCGATCCTGATTGGACACAAATACCTCCTAGGGTTTCTGAATTATTAGATAAGGGAGTTGCTTTAGATTCAACTTTTCTCATTCATTGTTTTGAAACACATCAAGAACCCCCACTACCACTAGGATCACCTTAAATTGAGTCTGACTTGGGTGTTCATTTATCTGAATACAGACCCATAGGTTTCATATCCACTACCACTTATTCATTTCCTTCCACTTCTAGCTGAATACAAACCCACAGATTTCATATCCCCTACCACTTATTCATTTCCTTCCACTTCTGAATGACCTGAAGCTTCTACTTCCAAAAAACCTGAAGAGACCCTCTCTGCATATTAAAATCCACTCTTTGAAACAAAAGAGGGTATTCATTCACAGGTCCAAAAGTTAGTTCTTAAGACTCCTTTAAAGTTATTAAGGAGATCCCCTCCTTCTTCATCTCCACATAGTCACACACCCCGTCAATTACCTTCTTCTACCTCTTCTCCATCTTCTTCTTCTTCATCCATACAAACACCTGATACACCACCTTCTACTACGGCATTCCGACCTATTGTATAGGCTAGATATGCATCTTTAGTCTTACCTGCAAACCTCGATGCATTCCCAGCTGGGTACTGGAAATACCTTCCCAGGTATAATGGAGAAACTAGTCCCTCAGTTGAGGACCATCTTCAAGCTTTTCTAGACTTTGCAGACAACATGAATATCAAACAAGAAAATGTTTACATGAGATTTTTTGTACAGTCACTTGAAGGAAATGTAAGAATCTGGTTTAGACAGTTACTTGTAAATTCCATTAGAAATTGGGAAGAGCTTACAAACATATTTAAAAATCAATGGGGTGTAAAGAAAGATCCTCTTTACTTTTTGATTGAGTTTGAAGAACTTAAAAGAAACTTTGGTGAGCCTGTATCATATTTTATCAAAAGGTTCAATAAACTTTATCATAAGATGCCGCCTGATTGTAAACGCCTTGTAGTAGCAGGTAAGTCTAGGTTTTCTAAAGCTTTGGACGGTGATTTTGTTGTAATGTTAAGAGAGAGAACTTCAATAACTCTTGAAGATATGGAAACAAATGCTATAGAGGTGGAAGAAAATAGGGCTGCTTCAACTTCCTTGAAAGCTAAAGAGGAAAAGGCCCAAACAAAACTCAAATCTGTTCAAGAAGCCTCTAGTTCCTCTAGTTCTTCTAAGACTAAAACAAAATATTCTAAAATAGATGAAATAACTTCTCTTCTTAGAAATCTATCTAATAGAATTTCCAAGATTGAGACTCAACCTAGGACAGTTCAACAAATAGTTACTAGACCCCAAAATCAAAATCAAGGTCAGTATAAAAGGAATCCACAATTACAAATTCTTCAAAGACCTAGTAATGATCAACATGTTCCCACTCCTTTACTGATAGATGACCAACAACCTGATGAAAATACTATGACTATTACTGAAGATATCAATAACATGGATACTTCTTCTAATCAAATAGTTATTATTCCTCTCTCACAACAAAATTAGGTTCAAGAAGATCAAGAATCCTCACAGGTTTCTAAATACCATGCCTTCTCTGAATTTTTAATTGCAGAGTTGAACAAGAGATATGATCTTAGGCCTAGACCTAGCCCTGGAAGACCTCCTAAGGAGATTCCAATAATTGAACCTCGTACCAAAGTTGCTTAAACTCAAACAATTGTTATTCGACCATTAAATCAATTAACTGATATTGCTCAAAATGAAAAGATGCTTTGACTACATTTAATGTTGAAAAAGAGTTAGAGTTAAAATCCCAATTCCACTTTGTTGGGCATGGGATCCGCAGCAGCAGGTTTTGGAGCTCAAAGCCCAAAGTTTTGGTCAATTGTGGTGTAGAACTCTGCAAAGTGCAGGCGCGGAGCGCAAAGTGTAAAATTGAGTCATAGGGCTATCCACCCTAAAATATTGTAACTTAATGTAAAGTTGTGTTGGCCTACCCATGGTCCGCGGACCATGGGATTATATAAATAGAGCGAGGTTCTAAATTTAAAGAATGAAAAGCTTAGTATAGAATATATAGAATAGCAAAGGCATGGTTAGAGCCTAGAGTGGAATCTGAAGTGTATTAGGTCGTAGTAGTAGGAAGAGTCTCTGCATCTGAGTGTGCAGAGGCCTACGAGAGTCCACAGCTAAGTGCGGGGACCCTTGCAGCTAAGTGCGCAGGGTGGAGTCGGGTCTATAATTGGAATTAAAAGTTAGTAAAGAGAAGTTTACTCTGTGTGTTTGTTCTTGAATCTGTGTTTTGATGTTACGCATTACTTTTATTCTAGTTATTTACTATGTTCACTTGATGAATACTCGTATGAATTCTTATATATGAAAATAATCTAAGTAAACAAGTTAACAAAGCCTAATTAATGAAGAATTGGGTAAATAACATGGGTTGCGTGTTATAGACATTTTTGTGCCTTGCAGCACCAAGCATGAAATGTCCATAAACCAAGGGCTCCTAAGTCCCTAAAAGTGTTGTTCCAACCCATAAAGGAACAAGGTCAACAAATTACAGCTTCTCCCAGAAGTTCTCCACCAGAAACTGCTCAGAATCAGTCAAATCAGGATCATTTCAGCTGCTTCACTGGCTAGCTGCGTTGCATAGCACCACAATACACTAGCTAGGTGCGTTGCAACGCACCTAAATGCACTATCAGGGTGCGTTGAGAGGGAAATGACAAATGGCAGTGCCATTCCGCGAGGTGGAAAGACAATGGAAGCTTCCAGAATCTTCTCCAATGACACTTGCCTCACTGAATTCGACCAAGGATGAGTAAGAGGCTCTCAGTCTCCAAGTGGAAGCAAGAACTGACAGAGAGAAGACACTAGTCAAATCATAAGCTGACTCATCCTCCTTGCATACATCTATATATGGATCCCTCATCCCAGAGATCCAGAGGCTGGAATTTTGTACATTGCAAATAATTTCTATTGGTTTTGAGATAGATATCAGAGTATTGGGTGATTTATGCTTTGTTGGAGGTGAAGAAGGGGCTTCTTTACTGGGAGGTTGATGCTGGATCAGGAATCATCGGTTGTAACTCCTCCTGGATCTTCTTGTTATATCAATAAAACTATTTGAGTTTCTCCTACATGCTTGTGTATTATTGATGCTTCTTACATTTGTATGTTTAGCTTAAATCTGGTCCTAAGCTTTTTATGAATATAGATCCATGTCTTTGTGTAGTTTTCTTCTTCTGTGACCTTACAGGAACTTGGTGAAGCTGGGCAAGTAAGGGAGCAGGTAGCTGGAAGCTGTCAAAGAAGAGAGGGATTAGATCAAAGGACTAGCGCAAGACACAGGTCGGTTCTTTCTATCCCCTTCTATCTTTAATTCATAAAGGAAATACAAAAGTAGTTTTCTCTGTTTGTTTCTAAGGTAGCTGTCACACCTTAGTGGGATAGAGCAGTTCTAAATAGACACTTTTCCTGGTAACAAAATGGCGACTCCGCTGGGGAAGATTGTCTAGTTAGTTTGCTTGTGTATCTTTTGTTGTTTGTTTCATAAACTTATAAGTAGCATTCGAACTGCATTTGCCATAACAAATGCAAAGTAGACATCTTCTACTTCAATCCATTCACTGGATCTGTTTATGATTTGAACAGGTGATTCACAAATTATCTGATTGCCCTTTGTGATAGCTCTTGGATCCTCCTTAGATCTACCCCATGATTGTGCATTACTGATTGCTTTTACTCGGCCAAAAACCAAAGACTAAACTGTAAACCGTGACCCAGAACCCGGATAGAAGAGTTCCTGCATTTCAGTGCAGTTCCCGAGAGGGCAACTTGCACTGCAATCCAGTTTCTCTGTGTTAGAGGTGCGCTGATCAGACTAGCCCTATGCAGCTGAGGTTCTTGTGCTTCATTCTTTCCAGTTTTGTCTCTGATTTTTGCAGCCTGTGATCAGTGTATGTGTCTGTTTGAAAACACCTTTTCCTTGCTGTAATTCGGCCTCCTTTGTACAAAAGAACTGTAGATGTTTTTGTGTGTTTGTTGCGTCATTTACAGTTTTCCATTGTAAAAGAAGAATAGTAGTACTGTCGTCCTTTGATTTAGATCTGTCGCAAGTGTCGATTTCGATCATAGGAGAAAGTTTGATTGTTGTTGATGGTTGACTATACTTTTACTTTTTCCTTTGGTCTGAATTTATGTTTTTCTAGTGTCAAAAACGAGTGTTTATTTCAAAATGGTAAAGCGTCGTAATCGTCTTTATCTTTTGATTTCGAAAAGAAGCTTGTTTGTGTTTGTCGCTTGAAAGAAAATTCAGATTTGTACATCAACTTTCTTTTTAGCATCAATACTAAGAAAGTCGAAAACAAATACATGCATGTGCATTTGCATATTGACACTCTGTTTGGTTTGATTTAGGAAAGTGCATTTACAGTGTGCTCTTTGCTCTTTGTGAAAAGATTGTGTCTTTCTTTTCCTCTAGTAGCTAGGATTTTCATTACACAAAACAGATAAAAGTTTGTTTATCATCTTTAGATTGCATTTTAGGAATTACATCTACATCTCTTGGTGAACCCAAAAGGCAAACTTCATAAGCAAGATCAACTTAAAATAAATTCAATGAATCTAACAACGCTTTGGAACTTAATGCACAACATTTAGAGGTCTAGGCTAGAGACGTATTCCAGCGTCGTAAAGCCTGGTAACTATTGTCCTCATTGATGGTTGGGTGATTCCTCCACTTTGAGACGATAAGTGCCAGTACAGACTTGTGCTCCCACGTACCGTCGAGTATATTTTGGGAGACCCCTATATGCTTAAATCCTTTATCCATAGGAAGCCGTGTCTGCCGCCCTATCGATCGCAATGCACTGAACACAACATTCAGGAAGATTGACTGCCGTACCGTAAAAAGTATTCTGCAGTTTTGCGATTGGTTTGGTACTCGCTCTACCTAGATCTCCAAAGCAGTCCCTTTCGTTCCTTTTCAGAGTCCTTAACGGAAAAGGTCCATCTGAGCACTTGTCACTTCAGGCTCATTAAAAATCGAAGGAGACTAGAGTCATCTTTTGTTTTTTCTCGACTCTTAAAAACTGAAAAAACAAGTTGTGTCAAAGCGTCTAAAATTCATCTAATTCGGAAACATACTTCCCTTTTATTTTTAGTTGATCGAGTAATCCGCAATTGTGGAAGAAAGTCAATCGAAATCACTAGAAAATATTTTGGATAGACTAGACGTGTCTGAACAACCGTCGACATCCAGGACTGTATCGTCCGATACAGCAGTGGCACAGCCTCCTACTACTACTCCAACGATGTTCAATGCTATACCATATGTCCTGGCAAGTTATCAACAACAAGCCGGAGTCCAATCAGGGACTGTTTCGACGACATGGTCAGTTCCTATTTCTTCATCCGGATTATCATCTGGTATTTCTTATGTTGAAACTCAACAAATTGATCCAATGTGTCTTCAAAGGCAAATCTACCCTTTAAGTACTGGATTTCCACCATATGGAGGGCAGTATGCCTTTTCATTGTTCCCTCCCAGAGAACAACCATATGCGAGTTTACAACAAACTTCAGGTCAAACTGGAATTACATCCAGCGGTTGGGTACCAATACTGCCTTAGCAACCAAGGGTTGTATATTCAATGCAAACAGTCCATCCTGTGTCGAATATTCCCACTATACCTGCTACGGTGACTGCGTCGCAAGTACAAGCGCTACGTGTTGTATGTCAACCCCAAGTTTCTCAGGTTGCAATACAACAGCCTCTTGTCTCAACGACTCAATCACAACCTCAGGTTAGTGCCTCCTTATCTGGAGCGACTCAGGCTCAAATAAGTACTATGACTCCTCATCTTGGTCAATCATCCAGTATTGGACAACAGCAAATGGTCCAACAACCAGGGCTGGTTCAATCTCAATAACCGCCATTCCAGCAATCATATCAAGGACCTGAGCAACAAGTCTTTGTAAGTAATGGGCAACCGCATTTCCAAAGCGGTTATCAACAACCATATTATAATGGTTATGCCCATCAACCTTGTCAAAGTTGCCAGCATCGAATACATTATGCTGGTATGCAAAGACCCATTGCTCAGGCGATTGCATCTTATCCTGGGTATGCTTCTCCTAACCTGAATCAACAGTTGCCCTTTGTAGCAACTCTAGAATTACCAAATCTAAACCGGCTGATGAATGATCCAATTGCTTATGCCCCTTGGTGGCCAGCGATTCCGCATAAACTTCCGTCAGATATTTCTAAATTTAATGGAAATCCGGGTGAAGATCCGTCGAATCATGTGATGACATTTCATCTGTGGTGTTCATCAAACACCCTAAACGATGATTCGATTAGACTTCGCCTTTTTCAGAGGACGTTAACTGGTCCGGCAGAAAAATGGTATATCGAATTGCCTAGAGCTTCATTCGACAACTTCAGTACCATAGCCACAACCTTTTTAATCCATTTTCAGTTACCGATAAGGTACGAAACGGGAACAGAAGTTCTTACCAACTTCAAACAGACAACGTCCACTCACATATCTGATCATATACATGAGTTGCGACGTCGTCGTAGGATGGTAAAAAAGTACGTCCCCGATCAGCTCTTGGCTGAATGGTTTATCAAGTCATTACTGCCTTCCATCACGGAAGATGTGGCAAAGGGGGGAGTCGTAACAGAAGAGCAAGTTATCGCTCCTGCACAATATTTGGACTTGATTTACACTCAGTACGGCACGCTCTACGATAAAATACCTGACGCCCCTAGACCAGAATTCTCAGTTCCTCCTCCTCCTAAATCAAATAATGACTCTCATGCCAGCGATAGTGTGATTGGCGCGACAGACACGAAATGGACAAAGGCTACATCCAAAAAGGCCCGTAAGATTTCTAGTCAAAATGCAAATGAGGAACTTCTTGCCTCGGAAGTAAATTCCGTGTCGACCGACAAGGGCAAACAACTGAACCAACCAGGGGGCAAGAAGAAAAAGAAAGGGAGAAAAAAGAAGCAGGATGAGTCATCTCCTAAAAAACCTTCTACAAACCCTTCTGGGCAAAGGAAACCCCTTGCGGGGTGTCATATATGCGATGAGGATCATTGGACGAGAGATTTTCCACATAAAGCTGAAGTTAAGAAACTCTTTAAGAGTTCAAAAAGCTCAGCAATATTGACTGATCCGTTTCCAAGCCCGGGAACCAAACTGGTTGCTAGTCAAAATGCTTCCCGATCCCAAGTGCTTATGTTGTCTATCTCAAAGCAGAAAAATGATGCTTTGACAAGGAATAAAGATTACAGGAATCCACAGCTGTCGAATAACAAGGCTAATCAACAACCTCGTAGTTCGACAACAACTTTGACCGAAGTTGTGTCACCCATCATTCCTGAACCAATAATAAAGTTGCCAAAGGGAGTAGTACACAAATCAACATTTAATCCTCATGAAAAAATAGCACAGAATTATAATATAATAGAGGACCTGGCCCAATCGCCGTCCGCTATGTCGACACTTGAGGTACCGAAAAATTGCCTCTCCCAAGAGCAAGCTTTATTATTAGCAATAGGTGGGATTGACCCAATGGATTCCAATCTTGTGGCCTTTGATCATAAAGGATATGACCCTCAGTTACCAGCTCAACTAGCTTTCCTTATTCAAGTGAAAGCCCTCAACAAAACTGTTCATCGAACAATTATTGATGAGGGGGCATCCACATGTATTATGTCGATGAGTTGCTGGAAACATTTAGGGTCACCACCCTTGTCGCGATCATCAACAATGTTAAAAGCATTTGATGGATGATCATACACTCCATACGGGATTTTAAGTAACTTGCAGGTTGAACTGGGGGGTAAAACAGTAGAAATTGATGTTGAAGTAATCGACGGAAACCTCGATTACAACATCCTACTGGGAAGGCCCTGGATATATGCCATGGCCGTAGTTGTGTCGACCTACTTCAGGAAGATTGCATTTCCCTTCCAAGGAGGAATTACAATCGTCGACCAACAAACATTTCTCCCCAACAGTGCACAAGTTATGGGAAGCATTCCAATGATCCATGAAAGCAACCATTCACTTCAAAATATTGGAGTAGGCCTCCTAAAAGACCCTACCTTAATGGGTACTTTTTCCCTACCACCTCCGAGTAATTTGGCGGAAGTGGCCACAGTGGAAACCTACAATATGAAATCTTCTATATCTAATGGATTCGGAAGATTCCTGAACATTTTGTCAGCATGGATCATCGCCATTTTATAAATATTGTAGCAATCAATTTTCTTGGCCTGGGGACCAACCGCAAATCAACGCTCATCGAGTGTTTGGATAGATAGGTCTAAGGAATATGGCACCTCTTCAAATCCTTGGTCACATGTACATTCTACAAATGAAGGAATCATTCAATCAATGATGAAAGAAGAGGCACCATGGGAAGATTACCACCATCACTCCCATCTTCCGGATTACCACGAAGATTATTCCAGTAACCTTAATCATCCTTCAGTTTTTGATTTTCTATCAAATACTGTAAATACGGTGGATGTCGAGGACGGTTCTTATCCCGTGTCGACCTCGTTAAAAAATGAAACAAGGAGTCATGAGGATAGTTCTTTTACTGTGTCAACCTCATTAAAAAATGAAACAAATCCCCTTTCCAAATCTCAAAGGTAAACCTTCATTCCAACCACCGAGTTGAATGCAATGAAGCTTGGGGGGCATGCACCTCGATTTGTGTTATTATGCTGGGGGCATGCAATCTCATCACGAGCAGTGTTACTGCGGGGTTCAAGCTCGTTTAAAAATAAACCCACATCGAGTAGTTTTAGCACATAGTTCAAGCTCATTAAAAAATAAACATAAGACATGAGCAAATGTTTCCACGCGCATTTAAGCTCGTTAAAAAATGTACTATTCCCCGGTAAATAACCACCGTGAATGAAGTACTTCAGCCATTAAAAGCCTTGGTCGTGTTTGCACCATCACCTCCACTTTTTCATTGGCCGATCATTCACCTCCTTTTGATTGTTTACCCATTTTAAGGAACAACTGCGAAGAGTGATTTCACTAGCCATCCTTGTGACACTACCGTGATTGGAAAATTCCAAACCTTACCTGGAATCAGCTGCCACCCGTTTTATCACTCGTTCCTCAAAAGACGAGTCTTCTTTAAGCTCTTTTCAATTGACTCGTAAAATATGAAAAGATTGCCGAGTCCTTGGCCTTCCAGCTCGTTAAAGGGACAGGAAGTGCTATCCCTCCACTATATTTTAATCTTTTTGGACTTGAGGGATTATTGCACAAAAAGATCGAGCACTTGTTTTGTTCGGGTCGTTAAAACTATCGAAAATTCATCCCTTCTGTATTGTTTTATACTTTTTTGGAATTAAGGGATTAGATGACAAAAAAGGAATTTTGGAGTTACCTTTACGTACCTTTTCAGACTCTCTAAAAATGAAAAGGACCGAGTTATCTTTGTCGTTAAACTCGTTAAAAAGATTAATAGCGACAAACTTGTCTTTAGACGAGAACGAGTTTCACTATCGCTAGGCTCGTTAAAACATAGCGATGGGTTTTCCCGAAGGGCAAATTATAGAACAAGCATATGTTATCCTCCTCAAGCTTGACAAAAATAAAGAGGTACTGGTCAGCAATGACTGGTGAAAAATTGGGAAGAAAACTCAAAGAATCTTTATTGGTAGCAAGTCGCTCTTGAACATGACACTTCCACTCCGTGTCTGAGTCGGGTTGGGTTGCTTCATTCACCGGTCACATCACCATGGCCACACCATACCATCCACATTTGGGGTAAATGCTACCAATCCATCACATAAGTGTCACCGACATGTTCAATAGAAGTCATCCAGAGAAGTCACCTGTGTCCCATCCACTACCATACATTATACTTCATTCTTTCATGACCGCCATCCTGAACCGTATATCATCAGATTGTTTTCACCTCCATCAAAATCATTCGCTCCGTTCCTTGTCATTGATGTGGGATTCATTAAGGCTCTCCTTTGACGGATCGCTTCTTGTCGACATCAACTCATTATCCAAGAAGTTGATCTAGGAACACCCCATTCAGTACTTTGAAGCTTGCATGCCTTAATTGAAAGTTTCTCACTTCCGGCGACAGGTTTACATCAATGGCCTTCGACCAAAAGATTTTGCGTGGTGTTCGATGCCAAGTCCTTTATTCACACCACGTGAATTGTACTGTAGTACCTTGAGGGTCATTATCATTATCGGTGATTCCTCTCGCGCTTGTTAACAGTTTACATCATTGAATGGTAATCAAGCGATGTCTTTCCATGTTCGACTTCAGAACATTTCTCACATGGATCGACGTGTACTTCGAGTGAAGATCAGACGAGATTGAAGACTCCGGATCTAGTTTCATCCATTCGGGCTGCGATATATATTCAGGAAAATAAAGACATTAAATGTACAGCATTGCAGCACAGATAATCATCCTACCAGAAGGATGATGGCTCTATCAGAATCATCAGTCTACACTCAGACGATTGTCTGTCCTATGTACATGAAAATGAATTTATAAAGCTGAGCATGGGAATGCCCGCCTCAGCTAGATCATGAAAAACAGTATGAAGATAATGTATTGTATTGTATCTTATACAGGTCTCCTCCCAACATTGAAAGAACTTCAGATCCTCATAATAAATCATTTCACCCGATTAACGGCCTCATACTTTAGGGGGCAACTGTTATAGACATTTTTGTGCCTTGCAGCACCAAGCATGAAATGTCCATAAACCAAGGGCTCCTAAGTCCCTAAAAGTGTTGTTCCAACCCCTAAAGGAACAAGGTCAACAAATTACAGCTTCTCCCAGAAGTTCTCCACCAGAAACTACTCAGAATCAGTCAAATCAGGATCATTTCAGCTGCTCCACTGGCTAGCTGCGTTGCATAGCACCTATATACACTAGTTGGGTGCGTTGCTATGCACCTAAATGCACTATTAGGGTGCGTTGAGTGGGAACTGACAAATGGCAGTGCCATTCCGTGAGGTGGAAAGACAATGGAAGCTTCCAGAATCTTCTCCAATGACACTTGCCTCACTGAATTCGACCAAGGATGAGTAAGAGGCTCTCAGTCTCCAAGTGGAAGCAAGAACTGATAGAGAGAAGACACTAGTCAAATCATAAGCTGACTTATCCTCCTTGCATACATCTATATCTGGATCCCTCATCCCAGAGATCCAGAGGCTGGAATTTTGTACATTGCAAAGAATTGCTGTTGGTTTTGAGATAGATATCAGAGTATTGGGTGATTTATGCTTTGTTGGAGGTGAAGAAGGGACTTCTTTGCTGGGAGGTTGATGCTGGATCAGGAATCATCGGTTGTAACTCCTCCTGGATCTTCTTGTTATATCAATAAAACTATTTGAGTTTCTCCTACATGCTTGTGTATCATTGATGCTTGTTACATTTGTATGTTTAGCTTAAATCTGGTCCAAAGCTTTTTATGAATATAGATCCATGTCTTTGTGTAGTTTTCTTCTTCTGTGACCTTACAGGAACTTGGTGAAGCTGGGCAGGTAAGGGAGCAGGTAGCTGGAAGCTGTCAAAAAATAGAGGGATTGGATCAAAGGACTAGCGCAAGACACAGGTCGGTTCTTTCTATCCCCTTCTATCTTTAATTCATAAAGGAAATACAAAAGTAGTTTTCTCTGTTTGTTTCTAAGGCAGCTGTCACACCTTAGTGGGATAGAGCAGTTCTAAATAGACACTTTTCCTGGTAACATTGTGCTACGGTTGGAACCACGCGAAGACAGTAGCACAAGGCGTGGGGTGCCCGCAAGTGCACGTAGTTTAGCAAGTATGAAGGTTGGACCACGTACCATTCACCTCATATCAGACATCCCCAGGGTGCGGAAACCTAGTTCTAACACCCTTCCATACTATTTTGGGTGAGACCTTAGTCTGCGCTTCGCAGACTGTTGCTGAATGGGCCAGTAGTACTGGGATTTGCTTAGCTAAATCACTTCCAAACCTGGGTCAAGCCCCACTAAGCCAAGAAATGGTTCTGTTGCCACGACCGGGATCTGCATAAGGGATGTTTGATGTCGTGCTACTGGAACCCAACAAAGAAGGAAATTGAAGAGTGGTTGGATAAGAAGATTCACGAGTTCTTGACACAAGAAAATAGAACTCCGCAAGTATCTGAGAAAAAGTGGTTGGAGAGCTACATGTATATGGAAATCCATGAGATTTTCTTTGCATCCTTTCCTTCTGAGTTGTATGAGTGGATCGCGAAGCTAGCAGATAGCCAAGGAAGGTGTAAGCTCGATAAACCAATAGTATGGACTTCGGAACTAGTGCGTAGACTAGAAGCCTCAAAGGATAAGATACTACGAGTTGTGGACCACTGGCTCAACCAAATCATAGGAGGATTTATGACTAAGTTCGTGGTAGACACGACCATCAGTTACAGTGAGGCAGAGTGATGTTTTCTCAAGGAACCGCAAGGTAAGTATATTAAATCCTTGAACACCTAGATTAAGATGCTGTTATGTGAAAAGTGGGTTATGCGAATAAATTAATGTTTAGGACTACGCGGAGCGGAAAGATATACAGAAGCAGAAGTAGTCAAGATGTAGAAAATAGTCCCTTAATTTCACCCTCATGGGAGGGCGAGGACGAGCTTCTGAAGGTTTCTCAGAGAAGCGTGATCAGTTTGATAAGGAAATAGATTCGGTGGTTACCACCTCCACCTACACCGCCACCTGCTTCACCTCCCTCACCTCCATCTCTACCTACTCCACCTCCACCACCTCCACAATTCAGTATGGCGAGTGCAATCAAACTACTAGTATTCAAAGGAGTAGGGAATGAGGATTCGGAGCAATTCTGGTTCGTGGTAAGAGTAGTATGGGAAGCACAAGGTGTCACAGATGACAATATTAAAAAGGCTACATTGGTGAGCGTGCTGCAGAATCACACATTAACATGGTATATCAAGCATTCTAATGACCACCCAAATGCAGGGATAGCAGAGATCCAGAACACGCTGAACAGGGAATTTAGCAGACCAAAGTCAAAAACACAATCAATCATCAGGTTTAAAGAGGTCACGATGCTCCCGGGCGAGACTCCTTAGGATCTGGATCAATGGCTAAAGAGTATGATCCGTGAATCCAATATGAAGTTGACAGATGGACAACATTGTACATGGTTTGTAGCATCTCTGGCACCGCACTTGAGGATGGCGCTATCACAGCAGAAACTTTCCACCCAGGCAGAAGCATTGGAAATTGCAATGAGATTGCATAATATCTCGATACAAGACCCTGGGTTGGGAGTTCAACAAATCCACGTGCAAATACAAAATTTGGGTTTGGAAATGCAAAGCATGAAGTAGGATAGGGCATCATGGCCAGAGGTGCGCGAGGAAGTATGGTGCATAAAGTGTAAAGGCTAGGGCCATGACAAGGATCACTACCCAGTATTCACGAACTATTGGTAGGAGGAGGGCCAATGCCACTGAGACTGGAGGCGCAGGCGGGGCCGAGTGCGAAACCCACTTTATGGTGCGCGATCTGTCAGGTAGGAGGGAAACACATGACAAACAATTGTCATTTGCTGCAAAAATATACACAGACACCCCAACAATTGTTTTGTAATTTCTGTAGGTTGATAGGCCATGATGAGCACATTTGCTGCAACTACAAGCTAATGATGGATCAGACCCCAGCCTATAGGATGTAGACTGAAACGCAAGCCCTTGACCCAGATGCGGGGATGGCGCATGCTGGATTTTAGGGGCGAGGTTGGGGAGGAGGTGGAATGGGACGAGGAAGAGGCCACAGATAGTTAATTTGTTACAATTGTAGAGGACCAGGGCACTATGCCCACGATTGTACCAACTTGACAAGGATATCCTGTTCGTATTGTGCTCATTTTGATCATGAAACAATAGACTGTCCTACGTTGATCACCAAGATGTGCAAAAAAGGGGTATTCCAGCCCCCCTCAACTCAGAATATACAAATGATGAGGTCTAAGCTGCGTGAAGAAGTCTCGAATGTAAACATGATGCTTAGAAGTAGTACGGTCATGGGAGAAGATACAGGGAAATAGCCAGAGGAAAGTACATGGGTTCATAAGGCTCCTACAAAGGAACTCGAGTTTGACATAGAACGCGCAAAGGAGACATTCATGGAAGCTGCTTTGTGGAGGCCTCCACTTTAGGTAGTAAGGATCATCCAGAGCCAGGAATGGATCCTTAAATTCTCACTACCCTTTTGGAGACATGCATGAAACTGTTGCGTGACAACAAGGTGGTTAAAAGACTACAGGAGTTGATCACTAGGTGTGCGGGGGCAGGAGAACCGCATGTAGTCAGGAAATTGGGAAGGCATGCATTATGCACTAGAAAGGAAATGAGGTTGACTGCACAGATTGGTGAGTATGAAATGGATCAGGTAAACCTAGATCTGGGTTTTGATGCGCATGTATTACCAAAGCAAACATGGGAACGCATGGGCAAGCCCATGCTACAATGGTCCCCCATTCAATTATGAATGGCAAACCAACAGAATATTTTGTGTAGAAATTCCCACCTATAGATCGCCTGATAATGCAATATACTAAAGTAAAATACTTGATCTACTTCTACAACCAATTTAGCGGAAGCTTAATTGAACATGAGAAACATCAATAAGAACACATATAACTGATAAGAAGTCTGAAGGAATCAATCACACATAACACAGAAGATATAACCCGGGGAAAGCCTTAGCCTAAAAACCCAACTCTGTATTATCATACAAGTGGAAATATAGCCAGTATTACAAAAGGAATCAGCTCAAAAGCTATCATGCTCTCTCTACAATACCTCGGCTACTCATAGACAGTTAAAGGCCTCTCTCAAGCTTCCTGATCTACCCTCCAAGCCTCCTATTTCTTTGCGCAATTTTGATTGGGGTCCAGTGCAGCCATTTGTGTGAATCGACCTCTTCACACTCTCACTAACCTCTAATCCAACTACGTAGTCCTGAAGGAGATAAATCCTACTCCATGGATGAGCTTCCTTTATAGAAAAAATCCATCCAACTGATAGTACACTGTCCCTCCTCTGATCTCAACTAGGTCTCTGCCTAATCTAACATGCATGAGTTATTCATGAGAGAATATTCAGTTATCTAAAGTGCAGCAGTTATATGCAAGCATGCATTAACTAATTGAAATCACATTAATTTAAACAAACAGTTTAAATCAATCTAACTGGACTTGACTCAGTTAACTAAGCCAACTAATTACAACTCAAATTACAACTCATCCTTATCTCTTTAACTAATGGATAAATTCCTTAATTAATGGAGAAACTATTGCATGTCCTCACATAGACTTCATTTTTGATGTTTTCACAACTAATTAGCTCATGGTGAATTAATTAATTTATTTTCAAATAGCTGTTAAGTTCAAATTTGAATTTTACTTCCTATTTTTAGTCCAGGGACTAACTAAAATAGGAATCCATCCTGAACTGTTATTTTAAAATAGCAATGCTATTTTTAGCTCTTCCATTTTTCATTCCCTATTGCTCAATCTAGCATTGATACCCAAATTGTTATTTATAGCAGTGTTATTTTTATCACTTCTATTTTTAGCATTTCTTGTTGCTATTTTTAGCATTTTGCCCATGGGAAGGTTACAAGGGGTAACAGTTGATATTGAAGGCACGAGCGCGCAGGTAGATTTTGAAGTAATATAGATTGTTGATAACATCAATCCCTATCTTACATTGTTAGGAATAGACTAGGCCACTGATATGAATAGAGTTATCAACCTGAAGAAGCGCAAAATGATCTTCAAGAAAAAGTCGCTGCGCGTAGTAGTCCCGCTAGACCCAGCCGAAGGAGCGTGCTACACTGAACTAGTGCATGACGATGAAAGTGAAGATGGTCTTAATTGTATTTACAAGATAACTACATGAGACCAGGATTGGGTGAATCAAACTACAGATGGGAGAATCTCGTGGGAGCGCGAAAGCCTGCACTTAGGATTCAGATGAAGAAGTAGAGCGATGGCAGAATCAATTGCATGAAGTGATAACACTGAGCTACAACATGATGGTTAGATCAATTCATTGCAAGAAAAAAGAGGCAAGAGAGCTACCAACATATGATGGATTGACAACGGTGGATGAATTCCTATGCAAATTTGAAAGTGTGGTACCCGAACAACAACGGTTCGATGCGTTGAAGTGGGCACTGCGCGCAACACCCGTACGATGGTGGGACACACATCAAGGAAATTTTTAGGAATGGCTTCGATGTAGAAGGATGCTAAACCTACTATTTGGAAGCCCCTAGCTTTGAAAAAAAGTCGGTTAGTGAGGACGGAACAACTTGCACGCCCACCTGTCTCGATGGGTACAAACATGTGTTGTGCAATCCACACAAGCACACCCCAAATTCAAAATAAAAAATTGGAACAGGACACAACAGTAGGAGAGGTGACACACACCAAAAATGTTCCATGTAGAAGCATTCAATAAGGTATGCGGAATCCTGAACAAAGTTCACTAGGTGAGACGAACTGATTGGGACCTGCACGTACCAATGGTCCGATGGGCCTATAGGGCCATGTGAAAAAAACTAAGCGCGGAAATGATTCTGAAGCTAAAGAGCAGGGTCGAGACCATAATTTTGGTGGAAAGGAATCCTCACGCAATAGCTCCCATAGTTGGAACAGTACGTGAGGACCAGGATAAAGGAATTATGAATCTACATGAGGGTGAAGATATGCGAATTCAAGAAGCCATTCAGCAAGGTAACCTTAAGCTTCGTGAACTTGAAGAGGATCGGGTACGACTAAGGAAGAAAAGCATGTTAATGGACTCAGAGATAAAAAGACTAGAACATGAAATCATGTAAGAATGTCTCATCGATAAACTAAGAATGAAAAGACAAAATATGGACAATCATACTACTGCATTAGAAGATTGTCGCCGAGAATTTGGGACCCTACTACCATGGTTGCGACTGCACCTTACCAAACAAAGTAACTAGGGGAGCACACTTCATAAGGAGGAATGCAAGGCGATGACTATCGCGAGGGTAATTGAGGAGTGCCCACAGACTAGGATGGAAGGTGGATTGAAGTCTTGCACAGGTGGTACGACCACCTGACTAACCGTCGGAAGCACAGTCCCAGTGCTCCAAGCAGTTGAAAGAGAGAATGAGACTATAAAAGAGTCTATGTGGGAGTTACACAATAAGTGTTGGAAATAATACTGAGAGGGGGGGGTGAATCAGTATTATCAAATTCTTTTCAATATACCCTCTAGATTTATAATTTAATTTATTCTTTAGATGTTGACCATTAATTTGAATAATAATGAACAAGCACAAGAAAAATAGACAGTCACACTAAAGAAAACTAGATATAAGGTGGAAACCCAATGTGGGTGAAAGCCACCTACTGCAATGTGTCTCTATCTTCTTTCAATTAGAAACTTCTTTTTACAATGATTTTATACTGGTGCAGTCCTTTACCAGTACGCAGGCTGCAACCTGCAGAGAGCTACAACCCTCTCTCGTTTTCCAGACTCTCTTGGAAGGGAGCTACAACCCCCTTAGCTCTTGTACTAGCTGAGCTACTAGTACGTAAGTGCTCACCTATTGAAGGCTTTAACCTTCTCTTTTCTTCCAGGGACCACGTTTCATTAATTTTCAAACTGGATCCAAGGATCTCAATCAAACATCAATTAGATCTGCAATCAACCAACTTCCTTGTGCAAATATTGAATTAAGAACTTCTCAGAACACAGTTCCAGTAATTAGACACCAATTCAGAACCTTGAATACAGCAGTGATAGACAGAAGCAACTAAAACATATATCAAGAGAAAATTCTGCAACTTCACCAATAGTAACCTGCGGATGTCCGCACTTTCTCTGTCAGTGGCCTGTGTAGCTTTGCTCCTGCACTATCTATGGCCTGCACAGCTTTGCACTTGTACTGTCTCTGCCCTGCGGACCTCTGCACCTGAGGCGTCTCCTGATCTGTGTACCTCCGCACCTGTGCTGTCTGTGTTTTGCTAACCTCCGCACCTGCATTGTCGGCTGCTCCGAGCACCTCCGCACCTGCACTCTCAGCTGCTCCATGCACCTCCGCACCTGCAATGTTTGCTTCTCCACGCACCTTCGTAGCTGGGGCATCTGCTGATCTGTGTACCTTCGCACCTGAACTGTTTCTGGCCTGCGGACCTCCAGATAAAGACAGTTTATCATTCCTCAGATATACCCTCGACTGTCAGATTCATAGATCTGATCATGCGCCAAAGAGATCACGACCCCTCAATTGATCTATCTTCTCATGCTCAGGTTCAACTATAACTCACCAACTGATTACAAGTGTTTCAGATCTTGTTCGTCTTAAGATATTCAACTCCTCAGTGCCTAGCCAATTGATCTCCTTTCCTTTTTATAGGCAAGCCCTTACTCAAACCATGGATCAAAACCATAGAAAGCCAATACAAGGGACCCAAAACCGGGGTTTAATATTTTTAGATGCAATACCATGGACCAAAACCATAGGATCAAAAACGTCAGACTAAATACCATGGATCAATCATAAACTTTCCCACATGCACACGCTTCTCTGCATGAAAGTGAGTGAATTTGACATCCGCACCTTTTGTTCGGAGAACCTGTGGGTATGTCCGCACTTCTTGTTTGGAGTACCTGCGGGTCCGCATCTTTTGTTAGATGCACATGCGGGTATCTCTTTTTCTATAATTTTGAGAGCTTGAACAGTGATTTGCCACTTGAGTGAGTTGCCATCAAGGACAACACTTATGCCATAGCGCCACATCTGATTCATAATGCCAACAATCTCCCCCTTTGGACTTGATGGCAAACCCAAGATCCTCAAAGTCATTCTCCCCCTTTGTCATCAAGGGAAAAGGGTTATGCTCCCCCCGAGAACATGCTGAAAACTATGCTCTGCTGTGCTGATCATGCTCCCCCTGACTGTAGGCCAGATCTACAAAAGAAATTTTCTTCAAGAAGAACCATAATCCACCATACACCATAAATGACCTTCCTATCACCAAAAGACTCTATACATACATTCATCACCCAACCAAGTGGGGATCATCCACCCAACCAAGTGGGGTTAGATCAGAAATTTACATATGACAACCAAGTACGTTATATCATTCATCCCAGGCATAGAGGGGAAACCAAAATAGGCCGTTACATGACCTTGACAAAAGAAATATAAGACATAGAGACAAAACATTAGCAGCATTATTCAGATCAGCATCCATGTTCTCCTTCTGTACTTGCTCTTCCAAAATCTTCTACAATAATGCCAATAATGCATTATTAGAAGAATATATGCTCCCCCTGAACCTGTGCTAGTTGGTCTTTGACCAATCCATAAACCAGCGAATGTACACATATATCCCATATGAAACTTGCGTACAACTAGCAATCTCTGAAACAGACAAGATTCAACAGCAAGATGATGCATCAACTACCCCCAGCTTTTGTCTGAGGTATTCAAAGGTCTCCTTGGGCAGTGGTTTGGTGAGTATATCAGCAACTTGTTCCTTTGAGGGAACATACTCCAACTTGACCTTTTGTTCAAGCACTTGTTCCGGAAGAAAATGATATTTGATAGGTATATGCTTGGTCTTTGAATGCATGACTGGGTTCTTTGAAATGCTGATAGCACTTGTATTATCACATAGGATGGAGATAGGTGGAGTACAGGTGATTTGAAAATCCTGCAAAGTTTGCATCATCCAAAGAAGTTGTGTGCAACAAGATGCAGCAGCCAAATACTCTGCTTCAGCTGTAGATAATTCTATTGAACTCTGTTTCTTGCTGAACCAAGATACTAATCTGGAACCCATGAAGAATGCACCACCACTAGTGATTTTTCTGTCATCCACGCTTCCGGCCCAATCTGCATCTGTATAAGCATGAAGTGTGAGATATGTATTTCTAGGATACCATAAGCCATAGTTTTGAGTTCCTTGAAGATACTTGAAGATTCTCTTAACTACCTGAAGATGAGTTTCCTTTGGATTTGCCTGAAATCTTCCAACTATTCCCATTGCATGCATGATGTCTGGTCGGGTACCTGTCAAATAAAGCAGACTTCCAATCATGGATCTATAGGTTGGTTGATGCACTGCTGCTGATTCATCATTTGCACTGAGGCTGCATCCTGTAACCATAGGGGTACATATTGGTTTCGAATCTTCCATGCCATATTTCTTCAAGATCTTCTTGAGGTACTTGGTTTGAGATAAAAAGATACCACCTTCATTTTGTTGGATTTGTAGACCAAGAAAATATGTCAGCTCTCCAAGCAATGACATTTCAAATTCTTTCTGCATTACCAAGGCAAAGTTTTGACTCATAGCTTCTTCATTGCTGCCAAAGATAATATCATCTACATACACAACACGTATTAGCAATTTGTCATTTTCAATTTTTATATAAAGATTGCTATTTGCTGATCCTTTTGAAAAACCTTGTTGATGAAGGTATTTGTCCAAACGATAGTACCAAGCCCTTGGAGCCTATTTAAGACCATATAGAGCCTTTTTTAGTCTGCATACAAGATTTGGATCATTCCTAAGGATGAAACCATCTGGTTTCTCAATGTACACTTCTTCTTCTATGTCTCCATTCAGAAAGGCTGATTTCACATCCATTTGAAATACTTTGAACTTCTGAAAGCTAGAGAGAGCAAGGAACATGTTAGCGTCAGTCTTTCCAGCCTTCCTCCAGTGATCAAATGTGCTCTTAAAAAGTGATTTTGAAGTGTCAAGGTCAAATTTTGTCATTTCAGTGAGTCTTCAAGCAAAATTTGGTCACTAGGCATTAGGTCTAGGGTTTGCTTTTATTCCTTCTAAACTTGTCCAAATGGCGGTCCATGTCATCATTCAACTGATTCTATCATCATTCATAGGGTTGTCATTATCATGTCAGTGTCTAATGATTCATTTTACATCTTGTTCATGCTTCAGTTGTGCCTAGGCAAGGTCATTTCCCTCTCCTAGAGTTTTGAAGCCAATTTCTCTTGGACGGTCAAATCATCGGCAAAAATTGTTTCCTGATGTTCATACACCTTCCCCTATCCTTAAAGTACCTTATAAAACACTTACCATCCCTTAGATCCGCCAAAATCCTCATTTTTGCACAAACCCTAGTTTCTAGCTACAACCTGGCAATTTTCTAGGTTTGGCCTGTGTTTTTCCCTTTTGGACCCCTTCCCCTCGCTCAATCTCTGAGATTCCACTTTCCCCTGCTTCCTCACATCCCTCCCCACTCCCAAAAATTTCCCCAAGAATTTGGATGCCCCCTATCCCCTTCATTTTGCTCCATTTCGACAAAATTCCTTGTTCCACACATCGGGATAAGTTTCACTCAAACAATGTTTCAGAGCAATCAGAGATGAATTTTGCAAAACTGAGAGAGGTTTTTTCTCACAACATGCCAAGGAAGAAAAAAGTCCTTCACTTTTTACACAGGTGTCATGGTTTGAGAGAAATGTCAAGAATATCGTTGCCTCAGGAGAATCAAAGACACCTCTGAAGTGACCTTGGGAAAATCAGGTTTTCTCCTAGCTTGGTTGGCCAAATGATTTCCTTGATGGGTAAAATGATAACTGGACACAAAGAGCTTTCCAATGAGCTATCATGAGCTCAATTTGGGGTTGCGAAAGGTATTCAAAAGTTGACTGCAACAGCAATCTTCCTTGAGGCAGCCTCATTTGGCACGTTTTGACCAGTCTTGGGAGATTTGATTTTTGACAGGTCAAATGAACTCCAAATTCAAAAATTCTAGTTGGGTTGGAAAGTAGACTCACAGACCTTTCCAACAAGCCCACTTTTTCTCACTTTGAACACCTGAAAGTGCCTAAAACAGAGCTCCAAAGGGGCGCGACCCGTCAGGCAGGGGGGCGCGACCTGTCAGGCAGTTTTTTGCCAGATTGCACTGTACAGCCCAGAAAACGCAGATTTGACTCAGTTTGACTTTTTGGGGTTGAAGATGATTATCTTTGCTGTAATTTTTGTAAATCTAAGACACTTTTACTCTTGTTTAACACTTCTAGAAGATTCATTCATGTAATGGGTAAATATGTAATGTATGAATTGGTTTCCAAGTTTATAGAGGCAAGTTGTTTTGACTGCCTAGTTTTTAGTGCTTAGTTTAGAAGTGGTTGAAACAACTCCTAGGATAGTGAGCTCGACCCATGGAGGTAGGGAAAGAGGTTAGATCATCTATATTATTTACTTTCTTGCTCATTTTCATGGTTGGACTCTTGAGGGAGAAGCTATCATTGTATTATTTCACTGTATCTCTGCAATTTTTGGCTAAGGAAGACCAGGGTTTTGCAGTCCTTTTTGGGATTCTTGTGGTTTCATGTATTGATGGAGTGCTTCTTAATGTTCTTGTAAGTGTGTTATGTGATTCATCTCCTTTCTTTCCTTCTGCATATTAAACAAATGAAGTGTTAGAGTAAGAATTCATGCTTGCCATGCTCTGCTTTTAAATTTGTTTAATTTCTATGTTTTCTACTGTTTAAGGAGAATTAAAAGTATTATTTGCTCTCCTTAGCTCCTTAGCGGTCTTTTCCATCCACTCACCTCAATCAAAGGCATCAATATTGTCTCCTACCTTGCCCCAAAGAACACCCTGCAGAAACTGTGTCAAATCCCCGCACCCAAAATTGCAATTCCTCAATTTGCCACCAAAAACCCAAAAAACCCCAAATCAACCTTTTTAATCATTTTACTAGCCTAATATCAGTGTTACCTTGTTGGTCATCTCATCCCATTGAATATCTGCCGATATTGACCGGAGAGAGCCTTCTCCTGCCCCGTAGGGCTAGCTACGAGGCTAAATGGTTTGATGTAACCTTGAGGTTTACCTTTCTCAGCCTGAGGGGAAATTTCAAGCGCTAACATACTGGCGACCATGCTGGGGAGAACAAACTTGTCTCTTGATTGATGTGTTTGATTCATAAGTCTTAGACGGAGCCTGAAGTTATGCCAGGTAGCCTTCGAAAACGCTCTTGTTTTACATCAGCGTTAGTAGATAAACGCTGCTTCAGTCAATCTCCGTGAGCTTGTGAATACGACCACTTCATTTGCATTTTACCCCAGTACATGTATCAAGTTCAGATCTGATTGTTGATAGTGGACAACGATCAGACACTTGAAAGGCTGAAATCATTCACTTGGCGACTCTAAATCATTTTCGAGATCAGATCCAAAGACTCCACTGGAGGATGATCCTAACCAGCAGAAACATGAAAGGAAAACATGGACAGATCAGGTATTCGAGTTGGAATTTCATCCAAGACATTTTGTTCTTTGTCATAAATTATTTCTTCTCTTTTCCCAAGAATGTCAAGAAGGCTTTACAAAGTATATTTTATTTGAGAAGAGATCCCAGGCCTGCAGTTGATTCTTTCCCTTTGAAGATTGTGAATACCAACGATTTGCATGCCTTTGAGCTTGATCAAGATCCTTTTTCCGAATTTTGTGACGACCATCTTCAGATTGATGAACCCCAAGAGACCAAGACTGATTCTATACCTGCTGTACATACCCCTACACCTTGTAAAATCCCAGATCGGTATAAACCTCTTGTTTTACCTCCTGTTCTTCATGCTTTCCCCAAAAATTATGATCTATACTTGCCGAGGTTTGATGGTGAATGTAAGAATGTCAACGCTGAGCAACATGTGCAGAATTTTGAGAATTTTCTAGATCTTTTTGAAGTTGATGATGAAGATGTTAGTATAAGGCTTTTTGCTCTTTCTTTGCAAGCCAAAGTGAAGAGTTGGTTCAAAGCCTTGCCTGATGCAAGCATTTCAGATTTTCAGCAGTTCGTCAAAGTTTTTCTCGACAGGTGGATGATCGGGCAGAATCTTTTCTTGATTATAGAAGAGTACAACCAGCTGAAAAGACTACCAGGGGAGACAGTACAACAGTTTTCAGCTAGATTTAACCAAGTTTATTATTCGATCCCAATTGATATAAGGCCTACTCCTAGATCTGCTCTCTTGCACTACCCGGGTGCCTTTGATCCGGAGATGGAGTTTCAGCTGAGAGAAAGGGATATTGCAACACTTCACGAGATGCAGAACAGTGCAGTAAATGTAGAGGCGCATCTGCTGATCCGACGGGCAAGGTTGAACGAAGAAGAGATGAAAAACATAGATCCGGAAGAATCGACATCTCTAGAGGTGAAGCTTGATATTTTGGTAAGTGCAGTGGAAAAGATGATTGACAAGATCAACGTGAGAAATGCTTATGATGTTCAAGCTCATGGCTCGCTGATTGAAGAAGAACAAGTTGCTGATCCAAAACATTTTGTTTCTTATCCTAGTTGTCATAGATCTGATAATGATTGTTTTGTAGATCACCTTGGAGAAGAGAGATCTATTGATATGACATGCATGCTTGATGATGTGTTTTATAGTGATGATTTGCCTCATTTTGATGAGTATGACGATGATTATGTTCTCCAAAAAGAAGCTAATCTTATAGAAAAATCAGCAGCTAGTTTGTGGGAGGAAGAAGTTCATTTTCAACAGTTTGAAAACAATGTTCAGCCATCACATATCAGCTATGACATTGATGAGGAAAGTGCATCAAAGTTTGAAGTAAGTGAAGGATCTTTGCCTTTTTGTTTTGATTCGTTTCAGTTCATCAGAGATAACTACCATGCAATCAGAAATCAAATGTCAACAAATCTTGATTTGAATCATCTTGAGAGCAAAGGAAATTTTGTTCAAGACTTCTCATATTCAGATTTGCAACCCCCGGAAGCCATTGATTTTCAAGTTGCAGATGAAGACTTGGAAGTGCACACACATAATTTAATGATTCAAGGTGACTCCGTACCATTCTGTTTTGAATCATTTCAGTTTTTGAAGGATAGATTGCACGGTAAATCTTCAAATGAACATCCTATAACAAATCGGCAATTTTTCAGTGTTAATTTTGAGGATGAGACAGATAACAAAATTTTTGAGCAGCCTGTAGCATCAGATTTGCAGCCACCAAATGAACTTGAAGGGCAGATTATAGATGAAGTTGTGGCAGACCAAATACATGATTTGATGATGCAGGAAGATTCTATACCCTTTTGTTTCGAAGCATTTCAGTTTATAAGGCAGAATCTTCGTAAAATCTCTCAAGAAAAAGATGAACAGCTAGAAGGATGTCATACATTTTCAATGGATACATTGCAATAGTCTTTTTAGGTTTTTCATGATCCAATAGCTGATGTTTTGGATGAGGTTTGCAGTCAAAGTCTTTCTCCATTGACTACATGTGAGCTTGAAACATGTGCTGATATGAATTTGATTCGGCAGTCAGTTTCTTTGTCATTTTCAGCAGAGGTCTCGTCACAAGGCTCAGATCAAAGTGTGCATTCATGGTATGAGAAGAAGAGAAGTAATCCATTGGATGAGCTAAGTTCCAGTGTGCTTGAATTTCAAGATCCTTATGCAGTGTTTTTGGAGGTGGATAAAGAATTCATATTATTCAATGGATCTGTTCCCAAGCTGTCATGGGAGTTGCCTTTCAGTAGTTCTCTCTTGTTGTTCATAAGCAAGCACTTGTGGAAAATTCAAACAGCAGACGGGATACTTAGTTGGTTGCATTGGTTGTTTCATTTCACTTGATCAGGTGATGAATGAAACTGTTAGAGTAGGTTGTGATGAATAAGCTCCCCTTTGAGCATCATTTTCAGTTTGTCAGTGTTGAGTCAGTTTTTAGTTGAGTGAGAGTCAATTTGTGTTATCAAGTCATCATTTTTCAGTCATGCATTTCAGCTTGAGTTTTTGACTCCATTGCCCAATGGATGAAGGCACTGGTCTGCTCTCCCAGAGGTCTAAGGTTCTTGGCACCTCCAAGGAGCTACCATCCCCATTGGAGCCAATGTTAGTGTCAGTCTTTCCAGCCTTCCTCCAGTGATCAAATGTGCTCTTAAAAAGTGATTTTGAAGTGTCAAGGTCAAATTTTGTCATTTCAGTGAGTCTTCAAGCAAAATTTGGTCACTAGGCATTAGGTCTAGGGTTTGCTTTTACTCCTTCTAAAGTTGTCCAAATGGCGGTCCATGTCATCATTCAACTGATTCTATCATCATTCATAGGGTTTTCATTATCATGTCAGTGTCTAATGAGTCATTTTACATCTTGTTCATGCTTCAGTTGTGCCTAGGCAAGGTCATTTCCCTCTCCTAGAGTTTTGAAGCCAATTTCTCTTGGACGGTCAAATCATCGGCAAAACTTGTTTCCTGATGTTCATACACCTTCCCCTATCCTTAAAGTACCTTATAAAACACTTCCCATCCCTTAGATCCGCTAAAATCCTCATTTTTGCACAAACCCTAGTTTCTAGCTACAACCTGGCAATTTTCTAGGTTTGGCCTGTGTTTTTCCCTTTTGGACCCCTTCCCCTCGCTCAATCTCTGAGATTCCACTTTCCCCTGCTTCCTAACATCCCTCCCCACTCCCAAAAATTTCCCCAAGAATTTAGAAGCCCCCTATCCCCTTCATTTCGCTCCATTTCGACAAAATTCCTTGTTCCACACATCGGGATAAGTTTCACTCAAACAATGTTTCAGAGCAATTAGAGATGAATTTTGCAAAACTGAGAGAGTTTTTTGCTCAAAACATTCCAAGGAAGAAAAACCTCCTTCACGTTTTACACAGGTGTCATGGTTTGAGAGAAATGTCAAGAATATCGTTGCCTCAGGAGAATCAAAGACACCTCTGAAGTGACCTTGGGAAAATCAAGTTTTCTCCTAGCTTGGTTGGGAAAATGATTTGCTTGATGGGTAAAATGATAACTAGACACAAAGAGATTTCCAATGAGCTATCATGAGCTCAATTTGGGGTTGAGAAAGGCATTCAAAAGTTGACTGCAACAACACTCTTCCTTGAGGCAGCCTCATTTGGCACGTTTTGACCAGTCTTGGGCGATTTGATTTTGGATAGGTCAAATGAACTCCAAATTCAAAAATTTCAATTGGGTTGGAAAGTAGACTCACAGACCTTTCCAACAAGCCCACTTTTGCTCACTTTGAACACCTGAAAGTGCCTAAAACAGAGCTCCAAAGGGGCGCGACCCGTCAGGCAGGGGGGCACGACCTGTCAGGCAGTTTTTTGCCAGATTGCACTGTACAGCCCAGAAAACGCAGATTTGACTCAGTTTGACTTTTTGGGGTTGAAGATGATTATCTTTGCTATAATTTTTGTAACTCTAAGACACTTTTACTCCTGTTTAACACTTCTAGAAGATTCATTCATGTAATGGGTAAATATGTAATGTATGAATTGGTTTCCAAGTTTATAGAGGCAAGTTGTTTTGACTGCCTAGTTTTTAGTGCTTAGTTTAGAAGTGGTTGAAACAACTCCTAGGATAGTGAGATCGACCCATGGAGGCAGGGAAAGAGGTTATATCATCTATATTATGTACTTTCTTGCTCATTTTCATGGTTGGACTCTTGAGGGAGAAGCTATCATTGTATTATTTCACTGTATCTCTGCAATTTTTGGCTAAGGAAGACCAGGGTTTTGCAGTCCTTTTTGGGATTCTTGTGGTTTCATGTATTGATGGAGTGATTCTTAATGTTCTTGTAAGTGTGTTATGTGATTCATCTCCTTTCTTTCCTTCTGCATATTAAACAAATGAAGTGTTAGAGTAAGAACTCATGCTTGCCATGCTCTGCTTTTAAATTTGTTTAATTTCTATGTTTTCTACTGTTTAAGGATAATTCAAAGTATTATTTGCTCTCCTTAGCTCCTCAGTGGTATTTTCCATCCACTCACCTCAATCAAAGGCATCAATATTGTCTCCTGCCTCGCCCCAAAGAACACCCTGCAGAAACTATGTCAAATCCCCGCACCCAAAATTGCAATTCCTCAATTTGCCACCAAAAACCCAAAAAACCCCAAATCAACCTTTTTAATCATTTTACTAGCCTAATATCAGTGTTACCTTGTTGGTCATATCATCCCATTGAATATCTGCTGATATTGACCGGAGAGAGCCTTCTCCTGCCTCGTAGGGCTAGCTACGAGGCTAAATGGTTTGATGTAGCCTTGAGGTTTACCTTTCTCAGCCTGAGGTGAAATTTCAAGCGGTAACAGAACATTCTGATGGCCTCACGTTTAGCAATGGGAGAAAAAGTTTCTTCAAAGTCTATTCCTTCTTGTTGAGCATACCCTTTACAAACAAGTCTAGCCTTGTTTCTAATTACTTCCCCATTTTCATTCAACTTTTTTTTGAAGATCCATTTTGTCCCTATGACATTCTTATCTTTTGGTCTAGGAACCAACTCCCAAGTGTTATTCTTTTCGATCTGCTCAAGTTCTTCATCCATTGCCTTGACCCAACATTCATCTTTGCATGCCTCTTTTACATTTTGTGGTTCAGCGGAGGAGAGTAATGCCAAATAGCTTGAAGCTTTTGCAATTGTTCTTCTTGTTTGTATACCTGCCTCCTTTTGCCCCAAAATTTGAGATTCTGGATGATTCTTTTGAACATACCTGGATGGAGTCTTTTCTTCTATCCTTATCTGTTCCTCTGGTGCCTCACAGGTTTCTTCTTCATCATGAATCTGATTTGATGTTGATGGATAGTCCTCATCATCTTCGAAGTCTTTAGATCTTACCTGTTTGGGAGTGATTTCTTCTTCATCCACCACTACATCAATGCTGTCGACAATTCTTCCAAGCCTTTTATTGTAACATTTGTATGCTTTGTTGTGAGGAGAATAACCAAGGAGAATGCCTTCATCTACTCTAGGTTCAAACTTGCCAAGATTTTCATCATTATTTTTAATATAGCATTTGCTTCCAAAAATTTTGAAATGTTTTACTGAAGGAGTCTCACCATACCAGAGCTCATGAGGAGTTTGAGTGTTGTTCACCCGGATATTTGTCTTGTTGAGAATAACAACTGCAGCAAATGCGGCTTCACCCCAGAAGGTTGCGGGAGTTCCAGACTCATCAAGCATAGCACGAGCCATTTGTTGAACCGTTCTGTTCATCCTTTCCACTACTCCATTTTGTTGAGGAGTCCTAGCTGTAGAGAATTCCCTTCTTATTCCATGTTCTTCAGAAAAATCGAAAAATTCATTTGAGGTAAACTCCCCACCTCTATCAGACCTGAGGCATTTGATTTTGTGATCTGATTCGTTCTCCACCAAGGCTTTGAATGATTTGAACTTTTCAAAGCCTTCATCTTTGTGCTTCATAAGTCCTATCCAACACATCCTGGAAAGGTCGTTAATGAATAATATAAAATATTCTTCTCCTTAAGGTGACCTTTTCCTAGATGGACCACATACATCAGAATGGACAAGTTCAAGTGGCCTGCTAGCTGATCCTTCCTTCTCAGGGAAGTTAGTTCTAGTTTTCTTACAAAACTGACACGATTTGCATATTGTATTGTCTGGAATTCTGATGTCTGGAAGACCACGAACTGCCTGGTATTTTCATGCTTTCCTTATCTGTGAGAAGCTAAGATGCCCCAATCTTCTGTGCCATAACCAGTGTTCATCGTTCTTGCTTAGATAGCATTGATGTTTTCCTTCTTTGAATATTTATAAATTATTTGGAGTCCTTATGCCTTTGATCATTGTTTTTCCTGTATCAAGATCACGAACACTACATCCATTTGATCGAAATATTACCTCCATTCCTTGATCACACATCTGACTAACACTTAATAGATTATGCTTTAAGCCATCAACATACATAACATTTCCAGCCTTGACCTTTTTTTTCAACTGAATAGAACCTTTACCTTTTATAAGTGCAGGGGTGTCATTTCCAAATGAGACCTTCTTCTCCTTCTCTAAGGCACTATATGACTGAAGTTTTCCTTTATCACCTGTCATATGTTTCGAACATCCACTGTCAATGTACCATTGATTTTCTTGCCCTTCCGCATATAAGGCTATACCACATCTTTTTAGTTGCGGTTCTTTCATTCTCCATGTTTTGGCATTTGAGGCTTGTTCCTTTGTTTGTCGAAACCTGCTCCTGCATTCAGAATCTTCATGACTGAAGTTGTTACAAATAGAACATTCAATTTCATTCTCAAGGGCAAAAAAGTTATTGTAGGTTCTTTTCGTGATCCCAGTCATACTTCTTTGTTTTTGAGCTTCTCTAGTCATGATTGTCTTATAGGCAACACATTGAGCTGCTTTGTGACCAAAGTTATGACAAGAGAAACATTGGCCATTGAAAAAACTCCTGCGATTATCAAATCTACCAACCGAATGATTGTAGTTTCTATCGACATCCATTCTTGAGGAAAATTGAGAATGTTTTACCTGTGGCTGGTTGTAGCTTCTGTTCATCCTTAAAGTAGATTACCCCCGATTTACCTGGTAGTCTTTGTTCATTCTTGAGGTAAATTGTCCCTGATTTACCTGGTGATCTCCATAGTGCCTTTGTTGTCAATTGTCAATTTGTTCACTCCTTGCTGCATCAAGATAACTTTTGGAGGTGGATGGTTTCTACGCTTGAGATGCTTCTTCATTATATCCCAGACCTGTCTTGATTAGAGGAGAACGCTGCACATTGATAATCTCATCTAGAGTTTCAGATCCTTTAACAAATCTAAGATTAAGCGCTTTTGTTTTCTAAATCTCTTTTCTAAGACCCACAATTTCACATTCCAACTTTTCATGATGTTTTTCCCTTTCAGCCAGTTGGAATTGCAGAGTATCAATAATCATATTTTTCTCTTCTAAACAAATTTTGAGTTTATAAATTTCTTCATACAGACCTTCTTCATCTATAGCATCCATGAAATCATCATCTTCAAAGGACATTAAAAGTCTATAATTATTACCTTGTTCATCTTCATCACTATTTGAAAGTCCATAACTGTCTTCATGAGTGTAATAACTTTTCTTATTTACATTATATTTCTTGTTCCATCTAACAGGTTCCTTACCTTTGTCAAGCTTATCCTTATGAGGACACTTGGTAGCATAGTGACCAAGTCTTCCACAAGCAAATCATTTGAAAGGTAACTTACCTCTGAATCTTCCAGCACCCCATTGAAGGTTCTTGACAAAATTTTATTCTTCCTCTTCTTCTGACATATGTCCTGACTCATAGTAATCTCCTTTGCCTGCAGCCTTGAATGCAGCTTCTCTCTTGTCTGATGGTCCTCCTTTCCTCATTTCGTAAGTAGTTAGAATCCTGTGCAGCTGTGACATGGTAAGTTGTTGTGGATTCTGTTTTTCTTCTATTGCAGAAACTTTTGATTCAAACTTAGAGGACAAAGATCTTTGTACCTTTTCAACCACAACAGCCTCTTTTATTTCTTCACCCAAGTTTTTCATACAATTAACAATCTCATCTATGCGTAGAAAATAGTTAGCCACACTTTCATCATTGTACATTTTGAGATTTTCATACTGAATTATGAGGGTTTGAAGTTTTGCTTGTTTTACCTGTTCATCTCCTTCATAGCTCAGAACGATCTTATCCCATATTTGTTTTGCAGATTTGTACTGCATAACCTTGATGAACTCTGATTGAGATAGACATCCTAATAGAGTATTGAAAACCTTTCCATTTGTTTCATGTTGCTTCTTACCAGCCGGATTTGTAGGTATTGCTGACAGAAAAGTGTACCCTGTATCTATGATATCCTATACTTCTGTACCAAGAGATTGAAGATAGGCAGTGACTCTTACCTTCCAATATACAAAGTTTGTCCCATCAAAAATTGTTGGCCTGATCGTTGCTTCTCTCTTGTAGTTGCTCATGATGATAGATCTTCCTTCAAGCGATCAAGATTCTTCTAAAGGACCTACTCTGATACCAATTGTTGGAAATAATACTGAGAGGGGGGGGGGTGAATCAGTATTATCAAATTCTTTTCAATATACCCTCTAGATTTATAATTTAATTTATTCTTTAGATGTTAACCATTAATTTGAATAATAATGAACAGGAAGAAGAAAAACAGACAGTCACACCAAAGAACACCAGATATAAGGTGGAAACCCAATGTGGGTGAAAACCATCCGCTGTAATGCGTCTCTATATTCTTTCAATTAGAAACTTCTTTTTACAATGACTCTGTACTGGTGCAGTCCTTTACCAGTATGCAGGCTGCAACCTGCAGAGAGCTACAACCCTCTCTTGTTTTCCAGGCTCTTCTGGAAGGGAGCTACAATCCCCTTAGCTCTTGTACTAGCTAAGCTACTAGTAAGTAGGTGCTCACCTACTGAAGGCTTCAACCTTCTCTTTTCTTCCAGGGACCATGTTTCATTAATTTTCAAACTAGATCCAAGGATCTCAATCAAACATCAATTAGATCTGCAATCAACCAACTTCCTTGTGCAAATATTGAATTAAGAACTTCTCAGAACACAGTACCAGTAATCAGACACCAATTCAGAACCCTGAACACAGCAGTGATAGACAGAAGCAGCTAAAACATATATCAAGAGAAAAGTCCGCAACTTCAGCAATAGTAACCTGCGGATGTCTGCACTTTCTGTTTAGTGGCATGCATAGCTTTGCTCCTGTGTTGTCTATGGCCTGCGTAGCTTCGCACTTGTACTGTCTCTGCCCTGCGGACCTCCGCACCTGAGGCGTCTCCTGATCTGCGTACCTCCGCACCTGCGCTGTCTGTGATTTGCGCACCTCTGCACCTGCACTGTCGGTTGCTCCGCGCACCTCCGCACCTGCACTCTCGGCTGCTCCACGCACCTCCGCACCTGCACTATCAGCTTCTCTGCGCACCTCCGTAGCTGGGGCGTCTTCTGATCTGTGTACCTTCGCACCTGAACTGTTTCTGGCCTGCAGACCTCCAGATAAAGACAGTTTATCAGTCCTCAGATATGCCCTCGACTGTTAGATTCACAGATCTGATCATGCGCCAAAGAGATCACGACCCCTCAATTGATTTGTCTTCTCATGTTCAGGTTCAACTATAACTCACCAACCGATTACAAGTATTTTAGATCTTGTTCATCTTAAGATATTCAACTCCTCAGTGCCTAGCCAATTGATCTCCTTTCCTTTTTATAGGCAAGCCCTTACTCAAACCATGGATCAAAACCATAGAAAGCCAATACAAGGGACCCAAAACCAAGGTTCAATATTTTTAGATGCAATACCACAGACCAAAACAATAGGATCAAAAACGTCGGACTAAATACCATGGATCAATCATAAAATTTCCCACGTGCGCGCGCTTCTCTGCATGAAAGTGAGTGAATTTAATGTTCACACCTTTTGTTCGGAGAACCTGCGGGTATGTCCGCACTTCTTGTTCGGAGCACCTGCGGGTCCGTAGCTTTTGTTAGGTGCACCTACGGGTATCTCTTTTTTTATCATTTTGAGAGCCTGAATAGTGATTTGCCACTTGAGTGAGTTGCCATCAAGGACAATACTTATGCCATAGCACCACATCTGAGTCATAATGCCAACAATAAGGAGGTTGCGCACAAGATTAGTATGTCACATGGGTCGTGCCTGCACATAGGGGGCTGTGTTGCCATGCGGGTAGGTTGGGAGTCGACCGTTAGTGTCACTGTTCATGACAAGATGTCCACTTTAAGGCAAAGAGGAGTGGGTGGTGGGTAATTAAGTCACGAAGTTAGAACTAGATTTGGGACAATCTACCACCAATCTAGCATTAATGGGAAAAATGTGGGGGGAACAGCCAAATTTGAATTCAAAAAGGCCTATAAATCATAGGTGGCTATCCAGCGAACAACCCTTGGCATTTTGAGAATTCAGTTGTTGCGTTATCAAGTGGGTATGGACCTTACGAATTTGGAAGCTTTG
The DNA here is from genome assembly GCA_031772625.1 of Pinus tabuliformis. Lineage (NCBI taxonomy): Eukaryota > Viridiplantae > Streptophyta > Pinopsida > Pinales > Pinaceae > Pinus > Pinus tabuliformis. Next base: position 1,074,435,621 of record CM062818.1, read on the forward strand.
AGAGAAATTTCAATGTTTGAGACATTGCTGAAGGAGATGTAGGACCTCCTGAATAGAATGATTTCGACAACCAAGGAAGCCATGTAGATCCCTACACTGTAGGTGGGGGATGCATCGGAAATTCTAAAAATCACCACGGACACCACGGCCGAAGAAAGATAAGCAGACGATGGGACCAGTTCGCATATCCCCAAAAAACCCACGGTTCGACAAATTGTTAATGAAAGAAAAAGGCAAAGCCATCATCATCAAATCTGATGAAGAGGAGGAATACTTACAGGCGCTAATTGACCAAATAAAGGCATAGGATGATGAGGACGAGGATGTCCCACCAATGCCTTCCGCAACAAAGTTATCCACGTACGTCCCTCCATGGAAGGGAAAAGTTAAGGTGGTCAAAGACCTCGAGGCCACAAAGCGTGCGCTCGAGACCCTGCTCCTCCCTGATGGCATCACTTTTGAAGATCTGCCCCTTGGACAGGTGCCTAACATGAAATTTGAAGAATGAGACCTCGCAGACAGCGAGAAGTTCTCATACATGGTGACGTAAATCTTGATGAAACAGAGGTGGAGGGGCCAGTAATCATGTTGGAGCCACAAAAATGGCTACATGGTATGGGGAAAGCTAGGTTAGTTCATCTATGATGGATACCCCACTTTCACCATGCACCCATCACCATTTTCGTCATCAGGCAGTTGCTATGCCTGGTGCATGATGGGTATCTATGGTTGGAGGATCCTATTCCCATCACGACGGAACTCATTCACCGGATTTCGTGGTTTCTGTATAAGGGAAGGGATCCCAGGGAAATAGCTGGTAAAAGCAATGATTTGGTTCTTGCAGAAGCCATGAAAACCAAATATAAGCTAGAAAAGAAGAAACGCTGCTATGCAATTACGAGCATCAAGGACAAAGGTGTGCGTGTAACCACCCAGCTCCTGGCCAGCAAAGTAATGTGGAAGTGCACTGTAGATGAAGTACCAGTGCCTGTGGTTGCCCTAGCCGAATAGTGCGCAGAGGGTGTCTAGTTCAACTGGGCTGAGTTCCTCTATGAGGAATTTTTTATAAACTGCAAGGAGGCCCAAGAGCAGTGTAATACCTTCCAATACGTGTGGTTTCTCTTATCCATCTTGCTGGTAGCAAGAAAACTACTGGTAAAGAGCCAGTTCCCGCCTATTGACCAGGACCTTCTTCAGGCTGCGAAGTACACTTCACTCTGAGCGACGAAGGACACAAAGTGGATTCACACGAGCAAGGTTTTTTGGGTGCTGATGGAGGCAAGCATCTAAATGTGGATCAATAGAAGACCATGGTTGTGTCCCACAGTGTACGCCACTTTATAGAGCTTCACAGAGTTCAAAGCAGACATGCACAACATTCATTTCCAGGCACGGAAGCATCTAGTAAAGGGATGGACAAAGCTTCTGTTTATTTCTATTCATGATGCCATCTTCACAGACTTGGAAACATGGCCTCCGGAGTGGTGTGCCCCAAACTTGGCAAGAATGGAGAAGGCCACAACCTAGCAAAGGAAGAAGGACGCCAAGTTGTGCATCGCACTGCTGGCAGAAAAGAGGCACTAGGAACAAGCCGCAGCAGAAGCAGCCGCACAGTAGAAGACGACCGATGCAGCAGCAACAGCGGAGATAGTAGAAACAACAATAGCAGAGGCCGAGGGGGCCTATGGAATGTCCACAGGGTAGGGGGCTGAGGATATCGACCTGGACGAAGAGTACGTGGATCCAAAAACCACCTCACAGTAGTTGAAATGGCTCTGCATCCCTGAGAACAAGTTCCCAGAAAGAAGATGGAGGCATCTAAGACGTCCATTGACCCAATCACGCTTACAGAAGGTGATCTTTTTGACATTGGAAAAACAGTTCGCGATGTCACTAAGGACGCCTCCAAGAGGTAATGACGAAGTAGAACACTATGTTGGGGGTGCTCAGAGCATAGCTACAAGGCTTACAGGTACAACCCCCCCAAATAGGTACAATGGCTTTGTACGTCGCAGCAGGAACTGCAGAGGCCAAACAGATGCTGCGCGCCCGTATGGACAACCCTTTCATGTTGCCTGAAGGTTCACTAGAAACAGCAAGCAAAGTTGATCGGGTTGCGATGAGTAGCATGAAAGGTGTAGGCTTAAACTTGGCAGCCCTGCCGCGTGAAACCCCATTCCTGTTGTAGGATAGGGTCATTGCAGATCTCTGCATTAGGGAAGACCATGTGATCTAGGTCTTGAACGAGTAGAAGGTCAACATGGATCAGCTCAGCCTCCAACGTGATGAGCTGGTCGCACAGGCTTGCAGAGCGGAGAAGGCAGTATAGGATGCATGTAGTAGCATCCCAGAGTTGGCCATGCTGGAAGAGCTACTAGCAGCAGAGCGGGTCCACCAATTGGCAGCCGGAGTCCGTGAGGCCAGGGAGGAAATGATGAAGGTTTAGTGGGAACTGAACCTACAGATCACTGGGCTACAGTTGAAGGCACAACCTTCCATGCCCCAGAGGTTAGAGAGCATCATGCCCATGCTATCCAAATGAGATTGGAGGAAATTGGCCAAGTAGTACAGGATTGCACTGGGATGTTGGATCAAGCACTAACCATGCTTACATACCTACATGAAGATCCAAACCTACAGTGCCTAGAGACAGAGGCACGCAAGTTGCAGCAGGAGTATGACAGTGTTCGAGGGACCATGAAAATGGTCACCCTTACTCAATGACTCGCCAAACTGTAACAGGTAAGGGCACTGAAGGACGAGTTAGATGCCCCACGATAAAAAGAAGCCTTGCTTAAAGCATGCATCCAACCATGGATTGATGAAGCTTTCACAATTACAGCTACCATTGAAGGAAAGTTGGCACAAATTCAGGGACTTTATGAGGTTAGGCAAGGAGGTGACCCTGCTTGCGAAGGTTTAGAGATACATGTGCATCAAGTACAGTAGACAGTAGAACAATGTGTCAAAGACATCCAAGCTAAGCGAGTAATACTGTATGGACTCTGCGCAAAGATTGCCGCACCAGCAGAGTGACTCGGGATGAGTCATGATGATTTTGTTGGGGGCCTGTTGGGCATGGGATCCCCCGCAGCAGGTTTTGGGGCTCAAAGCCCAAATTTTTGGTCAATTGTGTTGTAGAACTCCATGAAGTGCGGGTGTGGAGTGCGAAGTGTGCAATCGAGTCATAGGGTTGTCCACCCTAAAATATTGTAATTTAATGTAAAGTTGTGTCGACCTACCCATGGTCCGCGGACCATGGGATTGTATAAATAGAGTGAGGCTCTAAGTGTAAAGAAAGTGAAGTGTAGTAGAGAATAGATAGAATAGTGAAAGCATGGTTAGAGCCTAGAGTGGAATTTGAAGTGTACTGGGTCTTAGTAGTAGGAAGAGGCTCTGCAGTTGAGTGCATAGAGGCCTAGTAGAGTCTGCAGCTGATTGTGCATACCCCTATAGCTGAGTGCACAGGGCGGAGTTAGGTCTGCATTTGGAATTGAAAGTTAATAAAGAGAAGTTTACTCTATGCATCTGTTCTTGAATCTATGTTTTGATGTTATGCATTACTTTTATTCTGGTTATTTACTGCGCGCACTTCATGAATACTCATATGAATGATTATATATGAAAATAATCTAAGTAAACAAGTTAACAAAGCCTAATTAGGGAAGAATTGGGTAAATAACACGGGCTACGCTGTGGCTGGAACCGTGCGAAGACAGTAGCACAGGGCGCGGGGTGCCCGCAGGTGCGCGCAGCACAGCAAGTGTGAAGGTTGGACTACGTACTAATCACCTCATATCAAACATCCCTAAGGTGCAGAAACCTGGTTCTAGCACCCTCCCATACTACTTCGGGTGAGACCTCAGTTCGCGCTCCGTAGACTGTTTCCGAAAGGGCCAGTTGTACTGGGATTTTCTTGGCTAAATCACTTCCGAACTTGGGTCAGGCCCCAGTAAACCAACACACTTTTAGAACTTTCCAAAAACCCTGGGTATAAAAATAAATTCTCCAAATTTATACAAAACACCTTGGTTGATGCTGAAAGTGATATCATTAGTCTGCAAGATGAAAAACCAACAGTTCTCTTTGGTCCTAGCTCAGATATGATAGATGAAATAGTGCCTCCATTCTATGTAACTCTTAAGACAAATGATTCCATGTTATATAATTATATGCTTGATTCTGAAGCATCACATAACCTCATGCCATAAAATATCATGGACCATTTCAAACTTGACATAACTAGATCCTATCATGACTTGTACATCTTTGATTCTAAAAGGGTGCCTTGCTTAGGATTGATTAAGGGTTTAGTAGTCACCCTTGCCAAATTCAAGTGAAAAGTGTAGTTCTTGATATAGTTGTCATAGATATTCCTCCCAAATTTGGAATGCTCCTTTCTAGGTCTTGTTGTGCCAAATTAGGGGGAACTCTTTAGATGGATATGTCTTATGCCACTATTCCAGTTTATGGGGGAGAAAAACTAAGGTTATATAGAGAGGTAAGATTTGTGCACACTGTTTGAAAAACAGACCAGCCAAGGAACCATCCCATTTATGCAATTGATTATGATTTTGGTTGCTTTCAACTCTCTTCAAACCAAATACATGAAACTCAAGTTAAAATAGAAGATGTAATTGAAAGTCCTATACCAAATCAAACTGATGTATGGAAACTATTTTTTGATGGTTCTTGTACAAAATATGGAGTAGGAGCTGCGGTAGTTTTAATTTCACCAGAAAAAGAAAATATCACCCAATCATACAAACTCAACTTCAAAGTTACAAATAATTTGGTTGAATATGAAGCTTTCCTTTTGGGACTGCAATTAGCCAAAAGCTTAAAGGTTCAAAACTTAAGTGTTTTTACTGATTCAAAACTTATTGTCAAATAAGTGAGAAATATTTGCCTGACTAAGCATCTTAGACTTAGGTCCTATCGAAATGAAGTTTGGGATTCAGTCGAAAACTTCTTTGATGATTTTAATTTTACTTATATTCCAAGGAATCAGAATATTCATGTAGATGCCTTAGCTGTTTCTGCTAGTTAATTTAAAATTCCTGATAAGACCAATGTACTCTATCAATTACAAGTCAAGTACATACCATCCATCCTAGACAATCTAAAACACTGGCAGATATTTGAAGATGATGAACATTTGAAATATTTTCTATAGGTTATAGATGAATTTTCAATTCTACAAATTGATGAAGATAGAACATAAATAAATGAAAATACAAATGGAAATGATACTTCAAATTTCAATTCAAAAATTGTTGATCATGACATTATTCAATTGTCTAACAATTTTATTCCCAAAGGCCTCATTCCTTTAGAAAAATTGCTTGATCAAAATGATGTCCTCTGAAACCCTCAGTCCATTTCTTCACAAGTTGACATAGAAGAAATCAATATTGGAACAAATGATGATATTAAAAACATCAAAATTTTTGCATCTCTAGATCCTGAGATCAAAGCTCAATATCTTAAGTTACTTCAAAATTATAAGGATGTTTTTGCATGGACCTATGCTGATCTAAAAACCTATGATACTTCATTAATACAACATAAGATTCCTTTAAATCCAGAAGTCATTCCTTATCAACAAAAACTTAGGAGGATCAATCTATCTCTTCTACCAACTGTAGAAATGGAACTTAAGAAAATGCTAGATGCCTAGATCATTCTCCCTCTTAGGTATCCTAATTGGGTTGCAAATTTAGTTCCTGTTAGAAAGAAGAATGGAGAAACCAGACTTCGTGTGGACTTTAGAAATTTGAACAAAGCATCATTAAAGGATAACTAGCCTTTGCCCAAAATGGATCAGTTACTTCAAATGGTTTCAGGAGCACAAATACTTTCTATGCTTGATGGTCTTTCAGGCTATAATTAGGTAAATGTTGATTCAACAGACAGAGAGAAGACAACCTTTACTACACCCTGGGGTACATTCATGTATTCTAGAATTCCATTTGGATTATCCAATGCTGGAACAACATTTCAGAGAGCTATGGATGTAGCTTTTGTGGGTCAGGAAAATAAATTTGTGGTCATTTATATTGATGACATTTCTGTTTTTCTAAATCTGATCAGAAACATCTAAAGCACTTGATGAAGATTTTTGACAGGTGTAGAAAATTCGGAATATCATTGAATCCTAAAAAGTCTCTGTTTTCTATCAAAGAAGGAAAACTGCTGGGCCATATAATTTCAAAAAACGGAGCGGTGATTGATCCCAAGCGTGTGTCTTCCATTAAAAAATTGACCTTGCCTAGAAATAAGAAGGAGATTCAAGATTTTCTAGGCAAGATTAATTTTTTAAGGAGATTCATCCCAAACTATGTTGAGATTGTAAAAGATATAACTGACATGCTCTAAAAATATCATGAAGTTAAATGGACTGTCTCTTCCAGGTATGCATTTGATCAGATCAAGAAATCTATCTCTAAATCTCCCACCTTGGCCAGCCCTGATTACACTAAACCATTCAATATTTTTTCCTTTGCCTCAGAAACAACACTTGCTGCTATTCTGCTACAAAAGAATGGAGATTCCCATGACCAACCCATAGCCTTTTTCAATAAGGTTATGAGATATGTTGAGCTTAAGTATGACATGATTGAGAAGCAAGCCTATGCCCTTATTCAAGCCCTGAAATCATTTAGGATGTATGTCCTACATTCTGCTATTACTGCTTATGTTCCAAACAGTTTTGTGAAAATCATTTTAACTCAATGAGACACTGATGGAAAGAGAGGTATATGGATCACTCAAATACTGGAGTTTGATCTAACTATCAAAACTAAAAAGCTAGTAAAATGCCAAGGATTAGCTAAGCTTCTAGTCGAATCCAACTGTAAAGTTCTTGGAATCAATTCAGTTTTGGAGATACAAGGGAAGAATCCACAAGAACCTTCTCAAACTTCAGATAAGAAGAATACACAAGAACCTTTTGTCCTTGAAAAAGGGAAGAATCCACAAGAACCTTCCCTTCATCCTAAAGAAAAGAATTCACAAGAACCTTCACTTCATCCTGAAGAAAAAAATCCACAAGAACCTTTACCTTCAGATCAAATCCGCCCTTTATACATTGATGACAAATTTTTGTTGTCATATTAGTACCAAGACATTGTAAATTTCTTGGTCCATTTTGAATGTCCAACATCATTCCCCAAAAGCCAATGTAAAAATCTCAAACTGAAAGCAGTCAAGTGTTGTATCATAAATGAAAGTTTGTACTGGAAAGATCCACTAAATATTTTGTTATTATGTTTAATAGAATCAGAAACTGAAGGAATCATTGACCAATTTCATATAGGATTTTTTGGAGGACATTATGCTTGGAAAGAAGCAACATATAAGATATTAAGGGGAGGATTTTATTGGCCAACATTTTTCTTATAAGTAGGAGAAAAGGTCAGAGGTTGTGTTCCTTGTCAAATGTTTGCTAGTAAGCAAAAATTAGTAGCTCTTCCACTGGTTCCATCAATAGTCTCAAAACCTTTCCTCCAATGGGGATTAGATTTTGTTGGAGAGATTCATCCCACTTCAAGTAATCAGCATAGATGGATCCTCACTACAATAGAGTACTTCACTAAATGGGTGGAAGCAATTCTAGTAAGAAATGCTACTGATTTAGTAGTTATCAAATTTATTGAAGAGAACATCTTATCTAGATTTGGTTGCCCAACTCAAATTGTCACTGATAATGCAAAAACTTTTCTAGTGTTAAAATGATTGAGTTTTGCCAGAAATATCAGATTTTTTTACATCATTCAACACCATATTACCCACAAGGTAATGGCCTTGCAGAATCCTCAAATAAAAGTCTGGTAAAGGTAAAAAAGACTCTAGCAGATCTTAAAAAGAGATGGGACTCTCATTTAATTTATATAGTATGGGAAAACAGAATTACTCCAAAGAGATCTACTAGAAAATATCCTTTCCAGTTAGTTTATGGGAAATATGCAATCTTCCCTACCAATTTGGCCTTCCCTATTTTAAAATTCCTACAAGATTCAACAGATGAACCTGATGATTTTTCAAGGAGAATAAATCAGATTATTGAACTAAATGAAAAGATACAAATTGAAAAGGTATCAGAATAAGATGAAGAGACTATTTGACAAAAGAGCCAAGGAAAGGGACTTCAAGGAAGGTGATCTAGTTCTAAGATGGGATTCCAGGAGAGAAGAAAAGGGAAAACATGGCAAGTTTGACAACCTTGGTTTGGACCTTTAGCAATTTCTGAAGTGAAGGGAAGCAACACTTTTGTGCTACAAAATCTTAAGGGGATATATTCCACTTATGCTGTAAATGGAAGGTTTCTCAAACATTACATTCAATACTAAGAAGTTGAAGTAGATTTCATTACTACAATTGTAAAAACCCTGATTTCTTTTACTTTTCAAGCTGTCAGTGTGATTTTTTACAGCAAAAGACTCCATAGCCCAAGGAGAAGGCACATGGATCTACAGGTTCTCTGCATTCTACAGGAGAAATTAGTTCCCAAATGGAGCCGATGTTGTAGAAATTTTTGGCTTTGGTAAGTTAAAATAAATTAGTCCAAAAAATGAAAATATTTAAAAAAAATAAAAAAATGTTAAGCTAGGATATGGACAACAAGAATACTGAATAAAAATGTTAGGAAATATTTTGATAAATATGTCCATATCAAAGAAAATGTTAGAATAGATGCCCTAAAACATGAAGGCAAAAATAAAATGTTGGATTAGAGAGAAAGCAAAAAGCAATAAACTCTCAAAGTGTTGCAAATCTAAATGCCACTACTTTTACTCTAATTCACTTTTGAAAATAATAGTTGTGTGCAGTTTGTTTAGATGCCACACTAGTTTATTTAATCCAATTATACAGTTTAATCATAATTGGATTTGTTTTAAATTGACTTTCATTGTTAGAAAATAAAATTGGCTCAATAGTTTAATTTGATCAAATGGAGAGAATAATGTATAGAGGTAGATTATTCATGAAAAGAAATATTGGGTTGCTAGCTTAAATGCACCCAACTAACTGAAGAAAAAATGTTAGGGTAAGTAAAGGGTAAGTAGAAGAAAGGTTGCAGAAGTACAAGGTTGTCAAAGCATAAGCACATTTATCATGCTTGATCCAATGTTTTAGTGTGCAGGAGCAGTTACGAAAGTGAAAAGATGTTCACTAGCTGATTTGATTAACTTCCCCTCATTTCATTTCACCCCCCCACTACATACTTACTAATTTCCCATTATCCCATAATTTCTTATGAAAATACACTTTTCCCTTCATTTTCACCCTTGCCCTTTGGTTCCACACATTTTCCTAGCAAATTACCCTCCAAACTCATTCCCCTACCCAAAGACCCCTTTTCCCTAGTGTGAAACCCTTTCCCCTTGAAACAATACCCTTTCCCCTCATTTTCACCTTTCCCCCTTAATTTTAACCCTTTTCCCTAGACATTTCCCTTTGAAAATCATCCCCCGCATTACTTAATTAACTCTGCTATACACCCAAAAAACCCAAAAAACCCCCATATTCTAAGTTTTGTGTGTCCCCTGCATTATTTAACTTTAACTTCGCCATTCATATTTTTCCCGACAAAACCATTTTAACCTATAAAGGCCTTTTATCCTAAGTTTTGTCTCCCCCCCCGCTTTATGTCAATTAATTTCGCAAATTCAGTTTTTCCCGATATAAATCCCTTCAACCCACCACCCTTAGTGTGGTTAATAAACCTCCACTATATTTTAACCTCGGTCCCACTGTATCAAACCCTCTTATTATATTTTCAATCCGCACTTTATTCATCGAATTAATTACAAATCATTGTAATTATTCCCCAGGCCCCGCTAATCTCCGCTGATTTCCCTCTGTGCATCTTGACCGTGCGGCAGCCCTCTGATCACCTGCTTCAAAATCCAATTATCCACATCCATATCACACACTCTAGATGTTTGATAGTTAAAAGCCTGAGAGCACGCGAGATTCGTGGTTTTTCTCAACCCCCTTTTGGTTACGTGGCAGCTTTAGGTTAACACGCATGCTCTCATGAAAAAAATGCTCGAGTGCCAGAAGCAGTGCGATGAACCTTAATACCACCTCCCCGCATAGGCTGAAACCATCCACTATTCGATTATCAAATTCCACGCCAAATTTTAAACATTACCTGTTAAGAAGCCAAAGACCCTCATTTTCGCTCTTTTCACCCATTTGCATAGTGAAACCTGCCTAAGATTTCCTATGCCACCTAGAGCATTTGCAACAAAATTTGACCACCGAATACCCTCTAAACACTCTCTGTACTCCATACGCGGACCTCTCAGCTCAAATAAATCCATTATCACCTCCCTGCCAACTTGTGTTTTTATTAATAAATTGTTCAATTTTGCACGTGACTAGAAGGCTAGAAGCTTGGATAAACCGTTTTGATACAAGTTCCAAAACCTGTTTACTCCAAGATTCGCAAAGAAATCTACTCAAAATGATTTTTTTAAAAGGAAAAGAAAATTATACACAGAGTAGAAGAAATCTTTACACAAAGGCAGTAACTATTAAAACAGAGATAAATCAACAACATCATATCATATTTTCACATGAAGTCAAACAGGTCTTTAGTGAAATTCACTTTTACTAAAGACATAAATGCAGGATAAGAGTAAAAGATACCAGATGATGTGATTTATTGACTGGTAAAAGTAAAAGAAGGTGACAAAGCATTCATGGTAAAAGACTAAACAGAGGAGACATATAAATAAATACAAGTCAAAGTGTATCAGATGAAAGGTCATAGGTAAATATGACATCCAGCATGAAAATCGAATAGAATTCAAATTTTGGAGGAACAGTCAACCAAGTTCAACAATTTTTAGTTTTTCTAGCGATAATCACCAACAACGCAACATCAAAATAGTGCTAGATCAACTAGCAGTCTTTATTTTGATTTTATAATAATCTATTTTTGTAAAAACAGTTTGGGATATTTTCTTAGTTCTACTGTTGTATAAATAACTCTATTCATGAGTTATTAATGGTTGCACCCTTGAAGAAGTATTTCTAAACATTTGATTTACTTGACTTTTTTGGATCATTAATACAAAGCAAAGAATTTTCAATTCTGTTTTACATAGTTTGTGTTTCCTATAAGTTTCTCTAGTATTACTCACTCTTTTTTTCTTCATATTCTTACGTCTTACAGAGATAACTAGGTAGGAATAATTGGGTTTCAATATATTCCTATAAGCTTTTGAAGTGATAATCTATAAAGAGAATGAATTAATGGACTATTTGTTTAATTAAATCCCTCTAAATCAATAAATCATCAACATGTTTTGTAAGCTTAAGAATATTCTCTTGAACCTTCTCAACATAGTTTAAAGGTTTTCATGCTTGTGATTATTTAATTTTCAATTTGAAAACTATGACAATCATATTATTTCTTCATTTCTGCTCGCCACCATACAAGCTATATCTCTGTGTGAAATTTTATAGCAACCCTTTGCTTTGATATTAATATTATTCACAAGGTTAGGCATTACAGTGTTACATCTGTTACATACATTGGTCTTCCAAATTAAAACAAAACCCCCAAAACAATTATCTTAAATGCTTTGGCATGAGAGCTAACCATTATCATATGAGAGATACAACACCTTCAAGAATGAAAATTAACATCGAAGTAATGATACTAAAGTAAATACTTGAACAAAGACTTGACTGGACGCCTACTAGCCATGACAGGCATTTCGATAAACATTTCACAAACATACATTCTTCAGGTCATAACAACAAATCTGAGCATAGGGGTCTCATACTTCTTTGAGAATAACTAAGAATCATTGATGCCTTATCACATTAGATGCATTATCATCTATCAGGTCCTATATTCATTGTTCATTAATTTACAAATAGAAACATGATGAGAGCCATACATCAACATTGTCATAAAACATATTCATAACCAAAATATAAATAACATAAATAACAAGGATAAAACATCCATAAATGCCACACATGAAACAATACATTCACACATGAAATACTAAGGCAAAATATCTCTTACTAATGAATGCATAAGCCAACTGGTTTGATCATTCTACGAACCACCCCACCATAGATTGGTTGAACCAAATATTTCTTTCAACCAATCACTCCCCTACCATATTCCAAGCATGAATGTTATACTCATAACCAAAATCAACCATGGATTTCTGAGGCTAAACCAACTCCCTCATCAATAAAGCCAATATTTACCATAATCCCCACTGGATCACTAGGCCCTAAACAAGCATGGATGCCACCAGATTTCTCCACCTACACCGTGAGGAATTTTCCTGTCTCCTAGTCTCTAAGCTTTATTACAATCCACACCAGATCACTAGGCCTGAACAGAGACACCACTGTCCAATCTTTACCATATGTATCACCATTCATCGACCAAGGATTCCTAAGTTTGATTGAGGGAACCCACCTCTAGGATTTATTTTACACCTCATCATTCACTGGACGAGGATTCCTAGGCCCACTAGGATAACATACAATACGAATTTACCGCAACCCACAGTCTAGTTCAAGGGTTACTAGGCCAAGGCTTTACCACAATCAACAATCTAAATCAGGGATCATTAGATCATGTGTTCTTTCTTTCAAAGACCACCTCACCCAGTTTCAAATCCATCCGACAATCTAGCTCAACTAAAAACATGAGTACCCATCACAGCATGGCTATCTGGAAATGGAAAGGAAAGGTTGAAAAACACTTTCACACCTGGAAAAACCCATGCCAATGACAACAAGAGAACTAAGAATGCAAATTCATAACCATGCATGCCAAAAATAGCAAGGAAATCACACATGCAACTTGATACCTGCAAGTAATCCTACTGTAGTGGCTTGATCCTGCTATTCCTTTCTTTATCCTTGCTTTCCTTTGCCTTCTTTACTTTTCTTGATCTAATTTTGAAGTGCTCCAAGAAAAATTTGTCCAAGGGTGTGTGAGAGAGAGAATAGAACGCGTGATCCAAAACAAAACTGAGAAAGGTTACCAACTGATCCTCAAAAGCCTTTTTATTAATGAGGCCTTTATTTTCTTTCGATTTTCCATTATTTTACTTCATTTTCCTCCTCACATGCAACTCATGACCTTTCACCTTCCTTTTCTCATAATTTCCATTATTTTCATAAATAAAATGCCAATTAATGCCTCATGCCTTTTCAAAGCCTTTTTCATTTCCTTTTCCAATTTCCTTAGCCATAATAAACCAAATGAACACCCACACTATGATGTCTTGCCCAACATTCAACTTGGAATAAGTGTCCCATAACCGTGGTTATTGTTTTTCCTTTATCAACTTTTATTTACATGGAATTTTCACCAGGGTTGTTACATATTTTGAAAAATTTCCCAAGGAGAATAACACACGTATAGTGATAGAACATCATAAAGGTGGTGGGGAAAGATCTTATGGGAGCCAGTTGAGATCTGACAAAAATCTGCCCACATGTTGACTGGAAGTTCCATTGTTGGTAGTCTCATCATCGTTGCTCGAGCGGTCTACCATTAATCCTTCAAGTTATTTCTTTAAAGCATCAAGCTCATCATTTTTTTGAGACAATTTCCTTTTCAGTCTTTGAATTTCCTCCAAGAGGGTAATAAATGTTGGCTGGTGCAATTTCCAGTTGATTTCCATATTATCTAGTTGGAGAGACTCAATTTTGTATGGGTATTGTTGTAGGCCCAAGTGGAAAATATTTGAGGGGATTTGTTCTTTCTAATCCAGATGTTTAGACCCATATCGTGAGGGAGGTTCTAGAGAGTGTGAATAGGATGATGAGAGAAAGAAACCATGGTAGAGAATATCCAAGGGAAGGGGATGATAGCCCTGTAGAAGGCAGGTCGAGCCCAACAGATGTGAACTAAGCCAAATTTTCCAATTAAAATATAATCTTCCTAGCGGGAGCATGTATGAGTGACTCCCAGATCTAAGAGGCCACAAAGTTGACTGAATTCACAGACATAAGATAGAAGAAGGAAAAGAGGCCAAGGCACCAAGCTAGTTCTAATGGTGGAGGAGACCCGAAAAATTACAACAATGAAATGGGTGAGCCAAAACAAAGAAATTATTGAAAACTTATAAGTACATTCCAAAATTGTAGAGTGAAAACCTAATAGGGAGACCTAGAGAGAGAGATTATAATTGGAAAATAACAATTGGTGGAGGCACACTAGAGAAAACCTAAAATCCATACGAGTGTGCCATGAAGAATCTTTGCAGGAGTGAACCTGAATGCTGATGAAGTAACTACCAAAAAAATAGAGACTACCACCATTGAGGATCCAAATGATGACAACCATACATAGGGGGATGTTTAGAGCACCACCAAAAAACACTAGAGACCGATATGGTTTGGAATTTAAAATATTATGGCAACTGGAGTTAATTCCACATGCGAGACTATTCTAGTGTAAATACATTACCATCATTGCAACAATCATTGAAAACATTGATATCTAGAATGTGAGATTAGGGTTGAGATCACAGTGTCGTCTCTTTGTTGTACTCTAATTGTGTGATGGGTTAGAGTTTAATTGAAATGCATGTGGTGCATCATTCATTGGAGCCCTTGTACCTTGATGCATTCTCCTCCAAATTTTTACCCGAGTACCTAATGTTTGGGGCAGGACAAAGAGAAATAAATCTTTCTTTTTATCCATAATTATGAAACATAATTGGGGGGGGGGGGGGGGGTCATGGTATATTTTTACAACCATGGCTACCATTGAATTCTGTTTTCACAACTCTAAGGAGACAGGTTGAATTAGCTTGGTTGTCTACTTTAGATTTTTGGTGTCTGAGGACATGGAAGAGGGATTTGAAAGGGAAAGTTTCAAGAACTTTAGATATACTTTGGATTAGTTGTTTACAACGATTTTATTTAAGCCAAGTACCTTTGTTCAAGTGATGGATAGTTAAGAGAGAGTCCCCCAATATTTCCAACTGTTGGATATGAAAATCTTTTACTAATACTTCCAACTGTTGGATATGAAAATATTTTACCAATATAGATCTATGAAGAGGCCATAGATATCAACTTGATTATTAGTTCATTGTCTCAGCTCTCAAGAGTACCTGATAACTAATTTTCCTACAGGATTGTGAAGAAACCCTTCCCTCCTACCACCCCTGACATAATCATATGCTTTATTGTAAGGGATGGAAGGAGTTATTTATAACTTCAATGGAAAAAATTATATCTATGCCTAATTTTTAGGAGTCACCACTAATAAAGTGATAGAAATATATGCTTTATTTCAAGGGATAAATCTCACAAAGAAAGCCAACAACTAAATTTATTAATGATTGGGGACTTTGTTACAATTATGAGGTCTCTTATCTACAACCTTTCTTCTGAAGGCTACTACTTGGAATCCATTTTTGAATGAATCTGACATGTGAAAGACTACCTAGCCTCATTGTCTTGCTCCTAGGTTCTCAAGCAACAAGATCAAGAGGTGGACAACTATAAAATCTAGCAACAAATAAGAAAAAATAGGAAATTATAATAAACCCCAAAAAGCATGAGTAACCTAACCCATAAACCCCATTTATTGTCATTACTTCACTCTAATGCAAGTCAAATCATGGAACAATAATTATTTTCCACCAATGGGAAGTGGTCAATAATCTGACCCACCTCCCTCATATGAACGCAAAATATACCACCCTTGCTCAAGATCAATATTTAATATGTAAAAATGATGAATGTGGGTTTTATCCCATGGCTACATGTGCACCATTATTTAAACCTCACTCTTTGGTTTTGATTGTCCTCTCTCCTATTTATGACATTCTCTTTCTTAAGCACTTTTGTAGTATACCTCTTGTGAGGGCCCTCTTGTGTTGAAAACCTTATAGTCTTCCCATTATATATAAGGAATCCTTGGTCCCTTTGAATGATCCATCCCACTTATCTCAATTCTTCTCTCATCGTCACAGGAAAATTGGATATTTTCTAGGAACTGGCTATTTTATATGTGTGCAGGATAGCCCAAGCAAAAATAGAACACAAAGATTTAGCATAATTTAGGTTAGGAAAATCCCATAATCACTCCATGTGGTTCTATAGGAAACCTCTTCTAGTAGCTACTTCACAAAGGATTTTACCACTCCTTATTCAAATGGTCTATTTTAGACTTTTGTAGACAAGGATTACTCTAAAAAAATTATGAAGAGAGAATCAAAAATCTCAAGAATTAGTTGTAGGATCTTCAAGTAAAATTGGAGTAGAAGAATTACAAATATTAGTCTCATTAGACTAAACTCAGGAAAAATGAAGTTATTGAATTTAGGCTTTTGTGATCGATGCCAAGTTTATTAAGAAGGTTTTCAGCGATAATCACATCAAAATTATTTTGAAGTTATCATGAGTTATATGGTGACAAAATTCACCAAATTTTTAACATGGAGAAGAAAATTCATGACATATAGTCTAACATAATAAATAAGTCTATTATACCTCCACCCATCTCAGTTTCAAGGATATCCTCTCTTAATATTATCAATTTTCAGTTGGAGAAACAACTCATGGAAATAGGGGTCCAAAAACAATAGATATAAGCTCCACCATGTCGGCTTCTAGTGGATAACCTTAAAATAAACTCAATGGAGAAAGTAACCCAAGATGAGCGATCTACTCTCTTCCTCTTGAATTTTGATGCGTTATAAAGCTTTCCTACTCATACGAATTTTTTGTGTAATCTATGTTTGGTCCTTCATTTTTTGACAACAATTTTGGAAAATTTTGATCAATTTTTTTGTCACAAAAGGCTTGTGGAAGACATCACTAGAAAAGGTTAAGTAAATGACCAAAATAACTAGATGATAAGAATAATTGGAAATAAATGGAAAAGAAAACAAAAATCAGTCACGTTGGAATTTGCAGAGATCAGAAAATAAGGATAGGCAAGCCAGAATTTGAAAGAACCAAAGGCGATAAGGACCAAAACATCCAATTATTTTCGAAGTGGACCAGATCAAGCGAGCGAGATCAACGAAAGAAAATCTATTAAAGGCTTGAAGAAAGATGGAAAAAAGAGAGTTTTTTCTGGAGCATATGCCAAGATGTTGCTAGTATTTTTTTGGAAGGATTTATGATGTTTCTACTCTTTCTCTAAACTCTATGTTGTATTCTAATCCATTAGTGATCCCAACTACTATGTCTCATGAAAATATTTCTGCAATGTATTGATCTGGTTGTTAATGGAAAGAGGTGTTTTGGGAATTATTTATGTGTCCCATTGATGATACTTTATTTGGCCTCTCAAAAATTTTAAGATTATGATTCTAATTGCCTTATATTATTACTTATTGTATGGTGTTTTGTCGTATTTATGATTGTGTTGGACGTGTTCATGCAAGATATGATATGATATCAATGAGTAATGGACTACTTGTTGAGTTGTTCCTCGATGTTATTTTAAGATTTATTATTGTCTTGTTAAGTCTTGACACGCCTCGAGTGAGATGGCTCTCTTATTAAGGGAGGTGAAAATGTCGGCTATTGCTAGAATACGATGAGATTCTTTGTTGGAACCTTGTGTCCAAACCCAGGGTATTTATTTGTTAAAATTTTAATCCAAAAAATGGTTCCACTGTCCAAACCCTGAATATTTTGAAGGGATCTGAACCATGGTATCGAGGATCCTTGGAGGAGATATTTAAGATTGGTAGCATGAGTAGATTGATCGATTTATTTTCCAGCAAGCGTAGTTGTGGAAGAAATATTTAGAGGATGTTTTGTATGCAAACATCTCTATGACCAATACAAATATTCTAGTGTAAGTTTCTTGAAGAACTTCATAATTGGTTGTGCCAGTTGCAGATTAAAGGAGGAGCTGGAAACTGTCTTAGGTATCCTTGTACTTGTATTATTGTTGATCTAGTTGAGTTCCATAAATTAGATACTGAGTTGACTAGGGTTGTTGATTTATTTACATGCAACTCTAAAAAGTTATATTATTGATTTTTCTACAGGAGATCATTTTTCTTTTTCCAAGGTCACATTTGTATTGAAGTACAAGTTGCAGGGAAGGTTGCGGACGGAAATCCCTCTCTGGATTAAAGTTCTATTGGTGGAAGAATTTTTTATGTCACTTCAAGAACAAAATATGGTATCTTAAAAATTTAAGTACTAGGGTAGGATTTAGGGGGAGAAATGTTGTCTAGTTGTGAAAGATGAAGACGTTGTTGTGATGGATGCTGATGAGTCACTAAAGGCTCGATATTTAAGGGCACAAAGAAGTGAAAACAGTTGATGAATGGTTGGACAAGACATTACATGAAATTTGAAGATGATAGTGAGAGTTTTCTATAGGGATTAATGCATGAGTTTTTGGTGATGTATAAACCGTCAAGGACCTTCTCGGGATCCTTGGTAGATAGTCATATTAGTTGCAACTATCACAAAGGTTCATGCATATCTATGTTTAACAAATGAATATCAAAGCGAGAAGGACTTATTACCTCGAGTCTTAGTGTGGTGTTGCTAAAGAGCACAATGTAGCTAGGCAAAAGACCCTTGAGCCAACTCCAGATCGAAACCTGTGCATAGAAAAGACAAGTGTAATATCACAGCATAAAACCTTGATAAAGAATGCAAGAACATATAAAGATATCTAGTTGCATATATCTAAGCCACTCATGCAAACAATGTTGTATAAACATATAACCAAGTTATACTACCAACATCATGGAGTGGACAACACAATTGCAGTTCTATATTGATGTAGAAAGAGTGATTACAACCATCGATTGTATTAGCCTTCCATTACCCATCCATCTCCTCTCTCTCTCTCTCCCTTCTTAACCTCTTTTGATGCCTTAGTCTAAGACTCTGCTCGACAGTCAAATAGGCAATCCTTTCAAATGGTTCGACCACTTTCATAATGGCTCTGGCTTTGCATATATAGCATGTGAGGATAGGGTTACCAAGTCCTTCATGAGTTCCATTAGGAAAAATGAGTGATGTTCTCATGCCTTTCTGCTCTTTCTCATTTTCATACTCCATTAGGAATTAGTAATTCCTCCAAACAGGTCGAGTTGTGATGTTTCCCTACTTTTGTGAGCTGACATAGGAGAGAATCTTGGGATATTTCTTAGTCAACTTGTTCCCTTGACCCATAGAAACTCATTAGGGTTCACTAACACTCTTCTTGAGGTAATAGACAGAGTTACCCTAGGCACTAACGCACCCTTAACCTTGCTAGGAAGCATTATAAAGTAGGTTACTAGTGTTTAGACATTGTTAGCACAACTATGCCTATCAACTTGGTCAGTCCTTTAGTCATCATGTCATTCTCCTCTGAGCTGGTGAGGAGGTCATTTTCTTGTATAACATACACCCCCTACAGTGTGAGATCAGAGGCTGTGATGATGGCTGAAATATTTTATATTTAACTATCCTTTTATTTGGAAAAAAGAGAGAGGAGATCGGAGCTTTGGGCGGTATGAGAAACCTGATACAACACATAAATAAAAAACAACTAAAATCATGTCCTGAGTCAGGCATTCCCTCGCTCAGTAGCTATGTCAGAGTGATTTTCTCAATAAATATATATGATGATGTTAGCCCCTGATAAGCACAATGCAGAACCTGTGTCATAATAGGATCATTCTGATGAGCTGTCTCTAAAAAATAATAAATGCAACTTGGGAGAGGAAGCAAGGTTGAGTGATATAAGCCTCGACCCAAGGTCTTTATTTCTGCTTCACCACAACAACATATGTCGATACATGTGAATATAGGCATTGAGGTCGAACATGTATGAAATCATCTGAATACCAGTCAATAATGTAGACCGTTAATAGATGCGAGGATGGCCACCGATAATGGTGATGGTCTCCAAGATGCATAGTACAATATAGCGAGTGTGAATAATGTTTTTCTCCTCAAACACTTGTAGAATCATTTAACCAGGAGCCAATATTGAAAACCCCTAACCAAACACAAGGTGACCCGCCACTGATGTCTGCAAGTACCAAGGCACTGAAGTGTTTCTGGGTCTTCTTACTAGATATAGTGTTGAAGTTAATAGGAAGAGACCTGTCGAAAGGTAGGAAATAAGGTGTCCTACATCAGTCGACACGAAACGGGACAAGAATGATTATTTTTTGAGGAATATTTTGAGCATTGGATCAAAGCGGTAGAGGGCATGATGATAGGATATGCTTGATGGTTTGATGGAGGAAATAGAAGATAAATGTTTTCCCTTGAACAATAGAAGGAACGACAATGGTTTTAACCATGCAGCACTAGACTCATGAACATTAAAGAGTGTTAGGATACAGAGATGCAAGAACATCAGGGTATATAGGCTAAACTCCTAGGATGGTAGGATTCATATTGAGAGGCCATCACAAGGAAGGTTTATCTGAGGGAGTGCCATGTTGAAGGGAGTGACTGCTGCCAAAAAAAGCTTTTCACAATATAGAACACAAAGTAATTGTATTGTCCACTTTCCCCATCTCATTATTTTAGTGAGCCCAAACGGGTAAACTCATTGATATTTTAATGTTTTAAGAGTCTAAAAATGATCGTAAAAAGAGCGAATCTATGCCCTATCTGATTAGTTTAATGAGTCCAGACAGGCAAACTCATCGATCCTTTCATGTTTTAAGAGTCTGAAAAGGATCGTTAAAAGAGCGACTCTATTCCTCATCTGTGTAATTTAATGAGTCGAGATGGACAACTCAGTGGTATTTTCATATTTCAAGAGTCTAAAAAGATCATAAATAATGACTCCAGGGTGGTCCCTTTGTCATAGTTTTTAACCAGGTGCGACAAAGGTTTAATAGTGTACCAAGAATGGTTCATTTTTTGTGAGTTGATCTATTGAGTCTGGATAAAGAGAAAACTATGCTCAATAGATGTTTGCCTCATTTTTTTACAAGTATGAGGAGATAGAGTAAACTTGATATTCGTCATGAAATTTTAATGAATCACGCGACAACAAACTCAATAGACCTTCATCAAATTTTAACGAGTTGAATGAAGAAAAAGCAAGGTATCTTTTTCAGTTTAATGAGCAAGGAAAAAGACAGAAAAGAACTGCTCATTCCTTCTTCATAGATTTAACGAGGCTAAAGAAAGGAAAAACTCAGGGATTTTTCGATTTAAGAGCAAGGAATAGTCCCAAAAAACAAAGAGCCCATATTGTTGTTGTAGTTTTTAACGAGCCCAATGACGAAAACTTGGGGTTTTTTTTTATCTAACGAGCAAGAAAAGTTCCTAAAAAATAATGCTTGGAGCTTCTTCATAAGTTTTTAATGAGCCCGAAGAAGGAATTCGAGAATTTTTTTAATTTTATGAGTGAGAAAAAAGTCCCAAAAAAGAATGCTTAGTTAATCTTTTTCAGTTTAGTGAGCTAGAAAAAGAGAGAAAAAGAGTTTCTTGAACCATCATCGTAAGTGTTTAACGATCTTGGCGATGAAAAACTCATGGATTTTTCAGTTTTAGAGCGAGAAAACATCCCATAAAAGAAATCAATCATTGACAATCTAACATGGTCTTTTCTATCATTCAATCCTGAAATTTCTTTCATCAAAACATGAGCAATGTTTGCTAATATGGGGTCATGGCGCATGATAACTATCATAGGAAATGGGCTACCTCTACTTTAATGAATTCAATTAAGATAATTCATGTCTCCAAAGTGACTATAAGGGAGTTCTTGAGCCTCCAATTTCACCATTTTCATCATTTGAGAGCTGTGAGAGTGTTTTGGAGCTAAAGAGGAGCAGATTTTCCATGGACGATTGCGGGAGATTCAAGCGACCATTCGACATGCTGTCAGTCCCAGGTAGATGCCAAAACACTGATATTGCATTATTAAACCTTTTTTAGCTTCTTTTGGGGTGGATTTTTTGAGATTCGGGGAGCCCTAGATCATTATTGTGCCTAACGTCCCCTTCTAGGCCTCTAGGGAGCGTTAAACGCCCTTTACGACCTAGGGGAGGGCGTTAATCCTCCCTGTTTTTCACTAGGGAGGATTTAGTGCATGAAGGTGCACCCCAAAACCCTAGGCAGTGATTTATTGAGCTTTATTTCCCAATTTGCACTGATATTTGGGTTGATTTGTGCAGGTTTTGAGTTATTATGACTAGTCTATGGAGAGAACGAGCCCATGATCGACAAGAATTGTTGATGCCAAATGATCTAGCTTGCATACTTGAATTGCGCCGTTGTGGGTTGATGAAGTATGCATAGTTGGACTTGATGAATGGTTAGGAGGACCTTTTGAGCTAGATTACTCAATGTTGGGATGAACACGAATAGGTGTACCGGATTGGGGACCATGAGTTGGCCATTGACTGAGATGATATATATTTATTGACAAGTTTGTCATGTAGAGGAGCATGAGAAAACTTGACCGGTAGTAGGCTCGATCCTCGATCCACCTTAGATTTGGTCCAAGCTTACTATATCCCTGAGAGAGGACTCGTCAGCAACAGAGTTTTATAGAGAGGATTAGATCCAAATCTATGAGGGCCATTTTATGGATGATTATGCACTTTCCGGGGTCTAAAAGTCCCCATGTTGCAATAAAGGCCCAACTGTTGCTTGTAGTTGACTATGTCCAGCTGCAGATATTCAACTGGTATGAGGCAGTGCTTCATTAGTTGAAGGAAAATTTGATCGCATGTAAGATCTAAACCCAACAGAGTTTTGTGTATGGAACTCTCATTGTCTCCTTCATACTTGAGAGGGTGCTAGTTATGCACCCGTGGATGAGCTTAGGTCCACTCGATCCAAGGGATCTTAGACAAAGGAAATGGGCATCGCTTGATCCTCACATAGGAGAAGGACCCATTCGACATTTTTTCAATGAATATTTCTTCGAATGGCTCAGTGGCCAGATTGTGATGATAGATGACTATGCCTACAAGGGCATGGACTTCATAGGTGACCTTGACTTGATTTTTCTGCCTGGTACAAACTAGGGACCTCAAGGTAAGAAGGATTATTTGAGAGTACTTAAAGTATTTTGAAGCTTTTGAATGTTTATGTTATGTTTTTGTTGATTTTATGGGTGAACAAGAACTGACATGAAGATTTTTGCTTGACACATATGTGGCACCGGTGCGACCTGTAGGCAGCCTCACCAAGTGAGGTGAGGAGACCAACTACCCGAAGGCAAGTGTGATGTTAAGAGTCTCCACAAGGTTCTAAGGAAACTAGAGGGATTGAGCATGGGTGTGCCCCCCCTTCCAATGAGGGAGATCCCCGCTCATATGCAGCGACACACAGTTGGTGTGCCTAAGCGGTTTTTGGTTCCTCTTGGGAGGATAGCTAGAGCAGTGTTATCTTTTCATGAGAAGTAGGCTCTATTAACATACACGTGGTATAGCCAGTGGGTGTTTATAGCTAGGCTTAGTAGCCATTTTGTAGATAAAACACCCAAGTTTTGGGAAATTTTCTGATGTAAAAGACTAGATTTGATATATATATATATATATATATATATATAT
The DNA here is from genome assembly GCA_031772625.1 of Pinus tabuliformis. NCBI lineage: Eukaryota > Viridiplantae > Streptophyta > Pinopsida > Pinales > Pinaceae > Pinus > Pinus tabuliformis. Next base: position 1,074,459,137 of record CM062818.1, read on the forward strand.
ATATATATATATATCTACAGATATTTTTGTATTTTATGATGTAAATGTATTTTAAGTGTTTTTTGTAGATTTTTAAATGTGTAAATATTTACTTTCATACATGTATCTATAATGCATGAGACAAATGCCAATCTAACACATAGTTTTCCAATGAATCAACAACTATACTAAATTCTCTAGGAATGTGTTCATACGTGATAAACTCAAATTGATGTTCCAAGAGTCGTACCCTTAAATAATGATGCAACAAGATTGGATTAACAACGTGATAATGATTTGTCAATTGCATAACAACAAGCTGAGAGTCTAACCTGACCACCTTATTGGAGATGTCCCTTGATGATACTTCAGTGAGAAGTGAAATTACAAACATGTACTCATCAATATTGTTGGTGGCAATACCACCGAAGCCTCCCTCGAAACAAAACATTTCCAACTCAGGTGTGTAAATGACCCAAGCAGCGGATGCAATGTGCCATGTGTGACGACTGGCACCATCCACATATCCTATGTATGGGAAGGGGTTGAAGACATTTTCATAACAAGAAATATGTATGAGACAAATACTTCAAGGAATACCAAAAAATCCAGTCACATCAAAAAGAAGAAAAACTTATAAATAGATAAAATTACAAAGCACATGCCTAATGCAGTACTAGGCATAATACTTTTTTAGATAGAGCCAATTTCGGGGCTCGGCGAGTGGGAATCCTTCCCAGTCCTAAAGTTCATATGCCCCTTTTGAGAGGGCTTTCGTGACGACATATGGATTGAGCCATAAGGGTTGAAGTGTTCCTGCCCCCAAGAGGTCATGTTTTTTATCATAGAATAAAACAAGATCTCCCTCTCGGTAAGAACAAGGCTTGACCTTTTTGTCACCTTTTTATCGTAGAATAAAACAAGATCTCCATCTCGGTAAGAAAAATGATTTGTAAGGAAGGAATCTGACACTCGATTGGTAACACCACTTCTAGGCCATAAGCTAGTTGAAAAGGTGTGAAGCCTGTAGAAGTTTTTATTGAAGTTCAGTATGCCCACAACATAGGATATAACATTTGATGCCTGTGGGTTTTATGATTCCCTACTAACCTACGAATCATGGTCTTTAAGATGCCATTGATAGCCTCTACTTGGCCACTATGTTAAGTCAAACATCATGTGATTCTGGAGATGAAACCCATGGTCTGTAATGATCGTACGAGGCACACTGAAGTGACATATGACATGATTAAACAGGAATAGCTCCAAAGTTTCTCCATTGGCCCTGAAGGTGGGAAGGGCTTCGACCCATTTCATGAAATAGTCCACAACTATGATAATATAATTGTGTCGGTAGAGGAAGTGGGGTTGCAAGTTATGAAGTCTATCCCACATTTGGAAAAGGTGCCGACAGAGATAACCAGGTGTAGTAGGGCTAGAGGAGCACACATTTTATTTTTAAACACTTGACAAGGGTGGCACTACTGGATAGCCTTGATACAATCTTTGAACAAGGTTGGCCAGTACTAGCCTGCGCACAAAATTTTATGAGTAATAGATGTGCTAGAAAGATGACCACCACATGCCCTAGCATGGAAGTCATTTAAAACATGTTATGCCTCCTCATGAGTGAGGAAACGTTAAAGAACTGTATCAGCACCATGATGATATAATGTATCGTTAAGCACTAAATAGTGCCACGCTTGGTGGTGGATGCGACGACGGTCACCTGACGAAAGTTCAGGGCAGAAACATTTCGCTTGGAGGTAGACAAGAATGCCACCATACCAAGGGTCGGTAGAGTCGATAAGATAGATAGATTCATCCGAAAGAGGATCATGGGCTATCTCGTGAGCATCGTCAATGCGAAGATCCAACAAAATATCGGCGAAGACTAAGGAATTTTTTTCCTTGGCAGCGGTGAAAACCAAATCGAATTGTTGGAGGATCACAATCCATTTGGAACCTTTCCCTCCAATGACCTGACAAGACAAAATGTGTCTCATGGGGTTCTTCAAGGTGATGACAATAGTCTGTCGCAGCAATATGTAATGTCGGAAGTGGTTGACAGCAAAGACAACTGCCAAGGATAGTTTTTCCACATGTGAATATCTGATTTCAAGCCCAGCTAGACCTTTTGAAAGATAATATATCACATGCTCACTTAGGTCATCATGAGTTTTAACCAAGACCATACCTAGAGAGGATGGTGAGGCTGCCAGGTATAGAAGAAAGTTGTGCCCATAGTTGGGAGCACTAAGGAGTGGGGGTGATATAAGCGCCTTTTTCAAGGCATCAAATGATCATTGAGATTAATCATCCCACAGGTATGACACTCCCTTCTTAAGTAGGTGCATAAAGCTTTTCGTCAACTCAGCATAATTTATGATGAACCGTCATAAGAAGTGTTCTTTCCCCTGCAAACATTGGAGCTGCAAAATGGGTTGTGGTTCGGGAAATTGATTAATTGCCTTTACCTTATCAGGATCAACACTAATCATGTACTTGGAGACAATGAAACCAAGTAAGAATCCAGAATCGACAAAGAAAACACATTTAAGTGCATTCATATGTATGTTATAGAATCGACACCTAAGAAAGATAACTCTTAAATGATCTAGGTGTTGTGCTCACTTCTTGGAATGGACTGGAAGGTCATCCAAGTAAGCTTGAATGATATGTCTAATATCATGAAATGCATAGTTCATGGCCCTTTGAAATGTTGCTCCAATATTCTTTAAATCGAATGGGAGTTTTCGATAGGAAAAAATTCCCCATGGGAAAATGAAGGTGGTTTTGTTATGGTCTATTGGTTTTATGGCAATCTGATTGTAACTTGAGAAACCATCCATGAATGAAAATGATTCACAACCAATGCAGTGGTTGATGATTTAGTCGATGAATGGTGTTGGATAATTATCCTTTGGACACGCGACGTTCAAGTCCCGATAGTCAACACATACGTGGATGTTTCCTTGTTTCCTATCGACAGGAACCAGATTGGAAACCCATTCCATTAAGGGAACGAGGTAGATAAAACTAGCACGTAACAACTTTTCCACCTCAGTATTGATGGCTGCCATTTTGCGGGGGTGGACTGGTCGAAGCCTTTAGCGGATAGGCTTGGCATTATCGTATAACTTGATCTCATGCTCGATAATATAAGGATATATGTTGGGCATTTCCTCGTAAGACCAAGTGAATACATCGCGAAATACCTTAAAAAGGTAGGTGAAGCTTGCAATTTCCTCAGGAGTGCAATCGGCTCCAACCTAGATGTTTTCCACGATGCCTGTCTTGACAGAAATATCGATGAGAAATGTCTTTGAAATATTGCCCATGTCTTCCTTCGAATCCAAAGTTTGGATAGTCATATAAGGTGAGGAAATTATTTCGGGTGTGTCAAATGACAGGATTTAAAGAGGCATGGTGTCTGAATCAGATATCGAAACACGATGGTGAGAGTCCTCCCAAGGTTGCTCTTATAAACACATGAGCTCTCTAATAGCTTCATCCGAAGGTAGGACTTGATTGAGGAGATCGAAAGAAGGAGCAATTATGGGAGGGGAGGTGGTACTGTTGTGCATGACCAAAGTGACTGGAGATTCAGATGTAGATTGAATGGCTTGGTAGGCCAATTTAGCTAGTGATAGCAACATTTGTTCTCCGTAAGTGTCAATTTATGAAGGGGCTGGGAGGATCCAAGGATTGGTCAGTTCGTGAGGAATGGATGAAACTATAGAGACCATCTATGGAACTATGGGCAGCGGAAGAGGGAAACAATTGATCAGGGAAGATCCCTTCAATAGACCAATATCGATACTGTCGTAAGAGTTAGGTACACCACCCATTAAGGGTACAAATCTGCTGGGTAATGGGACATAATCAGGAATGAAAAAGGACAGCTGGTCCACTGTAACTATCTTTCCATCAATGGAAATAACATGATGCGAAGGGTAGTTGACAAAATGGATGCAGTCTTATAAATGGAGGGGGAACTATTACATTCCCAGCTAGTATATGCATATTGTGAACTATGCCCCCAGGCATCTAAACCTAGGGGTTATAACTAAACAATGGATGCCAACCATAGGGGTTATTGATGGGACCTTTGCTAGCCATGCTATATTGAGCATTATAAGGAGAACTATATGTAGCACTTGTCGAAGGTCCAGGGGTTGACACAAAAGGGGCAGAACCCAAAATGTACTGAGTTCCACTCGTGGTGGGTGTCGTGATAGGGTTTGAACCTGGGACAGATGGGATAGCAGGGTTTTCCATCAGAGGTGCAGTACAAATTGTCCACTGGGGAGGTGGTAGTGGACCAAAAATGTCCACAAAAACCCACGACTTGTTAGTCATCGATGGGATGGGTGGAAACGTTCCAACAAAAGACAAAGGAGGTACAAATGCCATGGGAATCAAGAGTGGTCGCAACGGATTCATTATTTGAGGATTGTATGAAGGAATCCTTCAGTAAAGAAATCTTCCAGTAATCTTGAATCGTGGGATGTCCAAACTAATTATGTGTTAGATCTTAGAGACTGATTTCCCGAAGACGGGGAATCCAGTTCACTGCGGCTCAACTAATCCTCCACAATGAGTGGGGGAAGACCTAACAACCGTCTAGATTGACGACAAGGTCTGAATGTAGCCACGTCGATTGACAAATTTTATCAATAGATTTTAAAGTGATATTTGTTAAAGTTTCGGTGATAACAATCTGGCACTTAAAAAATAAAAATTACACTAAGGAAATCAATCAACAAGAATAGGGAAATGACCCTATCTGATAAGCACAGTCACTTGAGATGAAACCCAATATCACAATGAATAACAGAGAGAGCTGGCCAAATGTAAAATTACGATTACTCTTGAGCTTCACCCAAACCTCAGATTATGGGGCCAAGTACTCTCATGAAGACGAGAACAGTCCCAAAGACCTAAGACAGAGTAGGTTCGTCTATGTTAGGTGCCACGACAGCCCGCCCCAATCACCTTGTGTTCATTCCTAAAAGTATGGCCACTAAGGATACCTCAAATCACAGACACTATGGGGGGGGGACATAGTCACAGACAGTACACTGTGTGGACTGGATACCTGAGTCTCGGACTTAGCTTCGATATCCCCGAAGGGATCCCAGATACACAGAATACCCAAAAGGGATGTAAGAAAAGGAAAGGTACCTTCACTTATAGTCCGATGTTTTCTTGTATTTAGATCTGCTTTTATTGGAGTGGTCCCGGATAGTATGAGTGCGAAAGGATTTCTCTCTTTAATGACTCTAGTTTTGGCGTATGATCTTGGGCAGTTAACTCACACTACCTATCCCAAGATCCTAGCCTAAACTAATGTGTGTTTACTCTAAAAAGAGTTGTTGATTGATTTTATTTTTTAGATTTTAAATGTACATAATTAGAGTCTTCGGTAGGGGTGTTGATGCATGAAGTTATATGGGACTCTGACTCAAATCATGCAAAAATAATGCATGTAAATGTTCAATTTCAAAGAATAAGCTGCTTCTACAAAGGGAGAGTCATTCATACATAAATATATATACCATGCATCATATTCAGTAAAACACTAGCATAACCAACAAAACGTCAATGCTTACTAACAACTTTTGAAACCAAATAATGTAGATCTAACAAGCTAAGTAGAAAAAATATTATTTTTTTTTTTTTTTTTTTCTTTTATGAAAACAAAAACTTTAAGAAGTAAAGATATTTTCTTTAAAAAAACATTGTTCAGAACATAGATCAGTCAAACAAGCACAACTGCAAATCCTTGATAAGTCTACAAGCAGATTTCCCAACCCATGAGGTCACAGAGCAAGTTGTTTATCAAGAAATGGTTGGCTAATGCTCTGTACGAGAGGCTACAAAGAGTTACTTGTAGCACTAACGCATTGTTTGTGAGGAAAAGGTGATCTATATAGCACTGTTTACACTGGTAGACAATGTTAGTGAGGAAAAAGGCTCAAAAAATAGGCTGTGGGGATCACTGAGAAAAGGGTGATATATAGTCTTGAGTGGTTAGAAAGGGAATGAAGAAGTACAAGAAGGCCTGGAAGAAAGAGAGATATAGGAACTTTCTTCGAAAAATTGAGAACTAAGTGTAGTCCCAACAGAGTCACCAATTCTGCTATAGGGATTAATGCACAAGTGTTTGGTGATGTAGAAACCCTCAAGGATCTTCCCGAGATCCTTGGCAGACAGTCAAATTAGCTGCAGCTGTCAAAAAGATGCATTCACATCTATGTTTAACACATTAATATCAAAGAGAGAAGGACTTATTACCTCGAGTCTTAGTGTGGTGTTGCTGGAGAGCGCAATGTAGCTAGGTGGAAGACCGCTGAGCCAACTCTAGATCAAAACCTACACATAGAAAAGATAAGAGCAATATCACAACATATAAAGATATCTAGTTGAATATATCTAAGCCACTGATGCTAACAATGTTGCATAAACATATAAACAAGTTATACTACCAACATCATGGAGTGGATAACATAATTGCAGTTCTATATTGATGTAGAAAGAGTGATTACAACCATCAGTTATATCAGCCTTCCCTTACCCCTACAGCTCCTCTCTCTCTCTCCCTTCTTAAGTTCTTCTAATGCCTTAGTCCGAGACTCTGCTCGACAGTCAAATAGAAAATCCTTTCAAATGGTTTGACCTATTTCAAAATGGCCCTAGCCTTGTATATATAGCATGTGAGGATAGGGTTTCCAAGTCCTTCATGAGTTCCATTAGGCAAAAGTAGTGATTTTTCCATGCCTTTGTGTGCTTTCCCATTTGCATACTCCATTAGGAATTAGTAATTCCTCCAAATAGGCTGAGTTATGATATTTCCCTGCTTTTGTGAGGTGACATAGGAGAGAATCTTGGGATATTTCTCAGTAAACTTGTTCCCTTGACCCATAGAAGCTCATTAGGGTTCACTAATGCTCTTCTCGAGGTAACAAACAGAGTTACCCTAGGCACTAACGCACCCTTAGCCCTGCTAGGAAGATTTATAAAGCAGGTTGTTAGTGTTTAGACTGTGTTAGCTTGACAACTGGGCCTGTGAACTTGGTCAGTGCTTCAGTCATCATGTCGTTCTCCTCTGAGATGGTGAGGAGGTCATTTTCTTGTATAGTAGAGTTACACCAAATAAGAGAGGTGTTGACTAGTCCAAGCTTTCAGATAGGAGGACTGAGTAGTTCATAGTTGTGGCATATAGGAGTGAGTAGCAGTGCGAGTTCTAGCTGAATAAGAGGTGCTAGGAGTAGTGTCATCAAAAAAATTGGAGGGAAGTAATGGAGATCCCCCTGAGTTAGAAGAAGTAAGGATGCCAAACCAATCACTTTTAGTTCATTTAATGGACCCGAGTACCCCTCCTGATGAAGAAATGTATTTATTGACAAGGAAACTATTTTTAGAGCATGATACATCCCTTGTAAGTAATATTTCATTGGTTCCTAACACATGCATCTCCTCCCCTAACCTCCCCCTATTACCTTATCATAATCCTACTCATTTTATTTCAAATGTATTTAAGACTATAAAAGTTCTAAAGGTTTACAATGCACATACAAATGGTGCTTTTACTAGTGGTGGAAGTAGTTTTTAGGATCTTCATATCCAGGTTCAAAACATTTTATACTCATCTCACCGTATCAATCTACGATGGTCGGTAGCATAGTAGGTTCATTAAATTGATAATCGATGTTTTTAGGACAAGGGAATGAATATGTTGAGTATCATTGGTGTTTTTGAGAGACCATATGGAGGGGCATACAAACACCTGATGCTACTAAACTTATTGAATTTCAGACTACACTGAGAGAGAGAGCAATCATGTGGTTTATTAAATGGTCCTCTTTTGAAACCCCACTATTGATGAGGTATAATGAGAATTTATTTAGGTGTTGAAACTCCCCCAAACAAACTAACAAGGACTATTTGAATTATGGGATATTAAGCAGCGTGAAGGGGAGACTACATGGGAGTGCATGGAACACTTTAAGGATGTTATTGGTAAATTGAGCTATCTTATAGATCCTAATCACCAACGAGATTGGTTTATTAAATATATATTTCTGTTAACTTAGATCCCCTTAACAAAACATAATATTGATACATTGCAAGATGTACTAGAGAAATCCACAAATATTGAAGCTATGGTAGGGTATCCTCATGAACACAGGGGTGGTTATACTTCTAGCGATCTTGATCTTGTTGGCTTTAACATCAAATTGTTGATATGATAGAGAAACTAAAATATATGCATGCAACATGACCTCTATGGCCTCAGGTATCGTGCACTAATTGTCACGTCGGGGGTCATCATGCAAAAAATGTCCAAGATTGAGAGGTCCAGGACCATCGTCTATGCCTATAGGGAAAACTCCACCTTTTCCTAATACTGGAGTTGCACAAGTTGGTACAAATACTTTATATCTGGGGCACCCTCAATTTCATGTGTTCCCAAATCAACATGGTATCTATCCAACTAAGTATTATGAGATATGCCACACGTATGGTCACTCTCCTTATCTCTGTCCTATTTTGAAAAAATATTCAAATGTTCCAAACAATGTTTTCTGTGAGTTTTTGTAACACCCTAATCCCACATCTACCCAAGTAACTGACCAATAAGAGTGAACATGCGACGAGATTCCATTATGATGGGATTTAACCTCCTAAGTCTCCTTAAGGAGTGGAATCGATGGAGACACACCAGACAAACCTTACACATCAACAACAGAATTCCCAGGAGCCATCCCAACCACTAAAATAACCAACCCATGAGACAAACTGAAGTTTTAGTGCATCAAAACCCTAGAAGATCCCTTGATATGGAAAAGGGTGTGTCTGGGAGGCTCCAAACACTCCCATAGCAAGGGAAATGGAGCTTTTGGGGACTTTTTTTTCCCTAGTGTTGTTCCTGCAACTCCATGATTTGTGCCACTTTTTCAGGCCCAGAGCCCAGGTCACTCTGCAGAACTCAATGACACCTTCAGAAATGAATTTTCACAATAGAACAATGATACATTTGAAAAAACATTAACAAGGACTAGACCAGACCCCTACTAGCTACGACATGCATTTCGTCAAACATATCGCAAATATGAAATCTACAGGTCTTAACAACAGAGATAAGCATAGAGGTCTCATACTTATTTGAGATTTAGTATGAGGAATTATTTCCTTATCACATTAGCTACATTACCATCTATTAGGCCATAGATACATTGTTCATTAATTTACAAGTAAAAACACGATGAGGGCCATACATAGCCAATGTCATAATACATGTTCGTAACCAACATAATAACAACATAAATACCAAGGAAACATCAACCATATAATCAACATTTAAACCAGTATAATACTCATGAATTAACAATGAGAAATAACCTCATATTAATGACTGTAATGACCAACCAGGTTTGGGACTTCCATGAACCACCTGACCATAGATTAGCTAAATCAAATGTTTCTTTTAGCCAATCAACCCCGTGCCATATTCCAAGCACGAATGTCTGACTTAAAACCAAACTCAACTAGGGCTTCATGAGGCTACACCACCTCACCCTCATTAATAGAACTGGACTTTACCGTAATCCATCCCAGATCACTAGGCCAAAAAAAAAGCATGGATTCCACTGGATTTATCCAGTTGTACCATGAGGAATTTCCTTGTCTCTTAGTCTCTAGGATTTACCGCAATCCATACCGGATCACTAGGCCCTAACCGAGACTCCACCCTCTAGGCTTTACCATATATCCCACCATTCACCGACAATGATTCCTAGGCCTAATTAAGGGAAAATACCTCTAGGATTTACCGTATATCCCACCATTAACTTGTCAAGGATTCCTATGCCCACTGGGGCACATAATACCTGGCTTTACCGTAACCCACAATCTGGTTCAGGGGTCACTAGGCCAGTGGCTTTACTACAATCCATAATCTATTTTAGGGATCACTAGGCCATGTGTTCTTTCTTTCATAGATCCACCTCACTTAACTTCGAGTCCATCCTAAAATCTATATCAACCAAAACATGAGAACCCCATCACACCATGGCTATACGGAAATGGCAAGGCTAGGAAAATCCACTATCAATCAAAGAAATCCTACATGCCAATGACAGATCATGACCAATAAAGCACATGCATATGCCTTGCAAGCCACTATTAGTGAGGAAAACATATATGCAACTTAGTACCTACATGAAAAACCTATTGTACTTGTTGATCCCTATGTCCTATTGGGATTTCCTATTCTTCCTTTATATTATTTCTGTAAATGTTGAAGTATGCCACACTGTCCAAGAGTGCTCCAAGAAAACTCTGTGTCCAAGAGTATGAGAGAGAGAGAGAATAAAATGATAGCTCCAAAACTGAATTGAAAAAAGGTTACACTGACCAAGATTGAACAAAAGATTTCCAATTGATCCTCAGAATCGTTTTCTCAATGAGGCATCTATTTTCTTCATTTTACATTATTCTTTTTCAATTTCCTCCTCACATGAAACTTATTACCTTTCACCTTATTTTTCTCCTAATTTCCTTTATTTTCATAAATAAATTCCAATAAATGCCTCATGCATTTCTAAAGCCTTTTCCATTTCCTTTGCCAATTTCCTTAGCCATAATAAACCAAAGTGACACCTCACTAGCATGCTTTTTCCCACCATTTAGCTTCGAATACGTGTCCCATGACCTTGGTCTTATCTCCAAGCATGTGTTGGTGGCCGTGGACATCGGCTTGTCAAAATACATGTTCATCTCCAGTCGGACTTGCTTCATGTCTTCGCCTCGGTGAGTGTGCCAAATGTGTTGATCACATGTGTGCGCACAATGACAAGAATGTTTTCGAATTCCCTTGCATGCGATCAACAACACTGCTCACCTTGTCTGCTTTGTGTGAGCTGCTGGGATGGATCTATAGCTTGTATGGGCACAGTTTCATCCATCTATCCATGTTGCGCCTCGTGTTATACCTGTTCCTGCTACAACTCATTCTCTCGTTTGTGAAACCCATGTTCTTCCTTGAGTTGCTACTTCAGCACATGCAACTCCTTCTATGTTCCTTTCTCTACCTTTGCACGATCTTCATGTTGCACGTCACCTCGTAGCCTGAGTCTCCAAAGTTTCTTTCGCTTGCAACTTTGTTTCGCCTTTGTATTGTCAACAACCTTCCTCTTGCATTCAGTGCATGTGGGTGTGCTGCCTTCTACTGCTACTGATGTTGCTGCTCACTGTGATGTCATTTTCATTCATCCTGATATCCTTGTCCATGAACAACTTGATGTCTTCATAGGTAGGCAAGCTTATAGGCACTTTCTTGGCTACAAACCCCGTTGTGCTCTCAATGGTATCCTTTGACTCTGCTCTCTTGAAGGCCATTACACTTGTGCTCCTAAGACACAGATGAACACTTGAGATGCCTGGAGAAATAGAAACACTCATGGCGAGCAATCTATCAGTTGAAAAGAAAAACAAACTTGAGGACTGACTTGCAACATACCTGTGTAATTGGTTGTGAAGGTTGCACAATTCTCGCTGGGAGGTCAAGAGACTGACTGCCAAAAATGCGCAAGGCACAGTCTAGGTTGTTTGGAGGCTAGCTGACTACTGGAACTGTGCAATGTACAGTCTAGCCTGGCAGACTGAGGACTGAAACTGCACAATGCACAATTTCAGTAAGTAGTGACATTTTGTTGGGCAATGAAATTGTCATTCACTCCCATTACATTTTCACTTATATTTCCATATCATCACCTTCACTCCACCTCTATTTCATTACATTTACCTTACCATTATCATGATTGGGTCATATTTATGTTTTTCCAAACTTTATTAATTCTTAGCATTTTTAAATGAATTTATAGTTAAAAATTAGAAAATAACATGCATATGCTTATACCTAATAAGTGGGATGAGATTGTTTACATGGGTAAGTCAAAAAGAAGCTTCTAAATACCTTTATGTGGCCTCCCAAAACCAAATTTGAATTTGAGTGGAGAAGATCATGGAATCATAAGCATATGTGGTTCATTTCTTATTTGTATTGAAACTCTAAGAAGACATGTGTCTTGTCATTTCCTATTTTGATTGTAACTCTAGAGATATAGGGAGAGACTCATGGACTCTCATTAATGAGATAGCTTCTCATCTTTTTGTATAAATAGGGGAAGTTTTCTCCTATCAAGGAGGGTAAAAGGAGGAAAAGAAGAGAAATAATTATAGAATTTTTTGTAACAAGACTTGAGATGGAATGGGATGTAAAGTTGAGAGCTATTGATGTAATGAGATTAGAAGTGTAGATTTCCATTGTGTAAAGTTGTGAGTTTATCAATAAAGAAGGTTATTTTCTATTATTGAATTTTAGAATGTGAGTTTTGCGATTTGGAACACTATTGGACAATGGAAGTGCCCCCATCAACCATGTGCATCCTTTTGTAAATTTGTAAGATTAATTAGTTTGTTTTACTTTGATTCATGCAAATAGTTTAGCTTTCCATTGCAAATGTTATTTTATTTTTCAACTGTAGATTTACCTCTCTGTGAATTTTTTTTTTTCCTAAGAGCATCTCAAGAAAGTAGTGTTTTGTCTATTTTCTAAAATTGGATTACTTGAAGCATTAGAGCATACACTGAATTAGTTTAGTTTCACATGTCTTTACAATGCTCAACTTTACATTCACTATTTAACCCTATCTTTTCCAAAGAGCTTCTCAATAAGGTAGCATTCAGCTATTTTCCAATATTGGTTGCTTGAGGCATTAAGAATAAACAGTGATTTAGTTTTTCTCCTTATACTTTTTTCATGATTTTTAGATTAATCTTTCATCTATTGTGTAATCTCATGATCAGCAAGTCCAAGAAGGTAGTTCTTCCAATTTGGGTTGCCTAAGAGGCATTAGATCACATAGTAGCTGCAAGTTTTCCTTTCCATGCTTTTATGATGCTTTCTTATATCACATCTAATGTATACTCAATTGCTTAATTCATTTCAAGAAGATGATTTCGACATCTTCCTATATTGAATGTTCACAATAGTATTTGAGCATGTAGTAGATCATAGTTGTTTTTATATTTCTTTCTTTCACTTCATAGAATAGGATTAGTTTTATTTTTTATCAAGATTTTTCAAGGATAGGATAAGAAGTGATTTCATTTTCATATTATCAATGAATACAATTGTATCTATAATAATGCTCTGCTTTTTATAGACACAGTGTCGGCCTAGATTAGACTAACCATTCAAGTTTTTGATTTAATTTTTTGCAAATTAAGTTAGATGAAATACATTTCATTTCTTTCCTTCTTAGAAATTAGTTTTTATATTAAACATCCATTAGACTTAGTTGATCATTGACACTTAACATCCATTAAAATCATTAAGCATAAAATACAAAACCCTAAAAACAATAAAAAAACATACTCAACGAAGTAAGAAGCAAGGTTAACTAAGCACATATTGTGCACCACACTTCATCAATTTACTAACCCTGATTGATAATTTATGTTAGCAATTTAGGACATTAAATTGACTAAACATTTTGGTGCCGTTGCTGGGAAAGTTTAATTAGGAGACCTTATTTCTTACATCTACAAAAAATTAATAATTTCTCATGTATGCTCTCCTCCCGCACTTTGTGTGATCTGGAGGATTAGAAAAAATAATTTTTATGATAAAAATAATATATATATATATATATATATATATATATATATATATATATATATATATATATATATATATATGTTTTGTTTAATGAAATATATATGTATCTTTTCAAATTTTGAAAATATAACATATATAATTTAATTAATTAAAAATTTTGTATAAAAAAAGTTTTCAAAACAACGAATGGTCCATGAAAAGGAAGCCCACGCATATGCATGAAGTCAGCCTTTGGCTTGGCCTTACGCATATGTGTAGGCCTTCAATCCACGCAAAGACCCATGCACTGCAATAAAAAAAGGAAACCTTCTCTTTTCCATATTCGGTCTTCTTCAAGAAGCAGTTATTAGAAATCAATTTTAAAAGGTTGCATAGACAAACAATGAAGGTGTATTGGATGAAGAAACTGTTGATGAAGAGAAGATTGTAGATTCCATTGTAGGTAATTGGAATAAGGGTGATCAATATAAAATTCTCTATGAGAGAGAAGCCACTATACATCAAAACATGCAAATAAAAAAATCAAACCACAACAATTTTGGTTTGTTGCAGAAGTAATTGCCAAAAAACGAAATTGCCAAAACTGTGTAACTGTTAAGAAAACATGATGTTAAAACAATTTTTGTGAAAAAATTGAGTCGAATTAGAAAAAACTGAAACATGGGTTTTTTCGGGAATGGGGAGAGTTAGGTAACCCAGAATTTTTTTTCCGAATTTCACAACCATTTTTGAAAACTTCAGGGTTCTTCAGAGCTCTGTTTTGTATATTGCATGAGGAAAAAACAATTTGTTTTGAATTGTTTTAACATGGAAAGTTGAAAGTAGAAAAATCCAAGTGAATAACAAACTCTAATCCACATGGCATGTGGTCTAAGAGTCCAATTTGATTTAATAAATTTTAATCTAGAAAGATCCAAGTGAATAACAAACTCTGCTCCACATGGCATGAGGTTTAAGAGTCCAATTTGATTTAATAAATTTGATTTTAGACACATATGTGTCTCATTCCCTATGTGTCTCATGATTAAAATATAAATAATAAAAAAAAACATTTTCTTTATTAATAATTTCATTTTGATAAAGAATATATATATATATATATATATATATATATATATAAATAAAATTAAAGTTTTTTGCAATGATGGAATCAATTTTTTTGAGGCAATTTATAAAAACAAAAAATAGTTGCAAAATTTGATTGAAATAATTTTTTTTTGTACAAGTATTTTTCATATTTTAGTCGCTTCATATATTTTTGGCAACGTGTTATTTTTGCAGCACAGATGACGATTCAATAATGGCTTGCAAAACAATTGGAAAATTATTTAGATGATTTCTGAACATTTGGCATTAATATTGTTGCTGTGTATTTTTCTATGAAGTTTTAACTTGCAGGACACAACAAATCTTTGTGATGCCAATCGTTTTACTGAGCACAATGCATGAAGTCATCTGACAACAGGGAGTTGATTTATTTTTCATGGTTATTTCTTAAAAATGGATTGTTATCAATATCATGAATTGGACCGAATATAACACTTTTGATTTTCCTGAATATGTTTCATTTGACATTCAATTTTTGCATAAGAATCAGAAAGAAATTAGCCATTTCTTTTTAAACACACTTATGTCATTTGTGACAAGTTTTTTTGCAGGTTTAGGACGATTGAATCATCAACAAGGAGATTAAATTGTGACGACAATTAGTCTTCAAAAGACTAATCTCATGAGAAACATAAGAACAAGTCCATGTCCATATTCATCAAAATAATTACTCTTTCTTGCTTTTGAATTATAAATCTAACCAAGAACTTTGAATCAAGCCACAGTTATTTTCCCAGCAAGAGTCAGTTGTTCATTTTCATTTATTCACATACACTTCCCAATACTTTTTGTCTACTCCTAACCCACAAAAAAAAGAAAGAAGCTCATTGACATGCTTATTGCCCATTGTCATTATTATTTTACATTGTCATCTTCCTTTTTTAATTTTCCTTTCCTATCCTTTTCATTTCGTAAATAAACCCTGCTTCAATGCAAATTATTGAGTCCATAGTCTTTTGAGTCTAAAATCCTCGCAAAACCACCTTAAGGCTTGCATGCCTTAGTGGCAAGTCCTCATGCTGACGAACAATGGGAATACATTAATGTTCCTTGTTCATCGGATATTCTAGGTACTCGACAACAACAAAATTATTCATACCTAGCAAGATGTGTTTGGGCGTCTCGACTCCTATTGTCATCAATGGTGAGAGTTCTCGTGTTGACTAGTGGTATCCATTAATGGCCACTAAGTCAACAATTTCCTACTATGTTCGACATCAGAACATCTATTCACATAGTAGGAATTGTGCCAATGAGTTTTGAAGACATGAAGACTATCATTTTCAGAATTTTGAAGCAAATGTAGAAGACATGCAGCTACGGAATCAGATGACAGTTGTAGAATCAAATAACAACTGTGGAATCAGATGACAGCAACAAAATCAACACTATTCCGTAGCAAATTTAGCAAGTTTTAATAAAAGAAATAAAAACTCATCTTGACTCTTTTCTCCATGACTTGTCCAGCCACTTGAAGAAGATTATGATCATACTTTTGCAACCACCACATATGCAGCGCATCCATTTCCAAAGGGTAAGTTAAGGTATGTCATTTTCTAACTTTTTACCATAAAATTCCTTGAAAATCTAGAATGATAATTTTTGGAAAAGAACATTTCTCTTCCGCATCTCATAAAATTGACAATATCAGCAGTTGGGGTGGGATACATTCATATTCATATTTTTCCATATTCATATCACATTCAAAAGCCCACATACTTTCAAAAGATATTAACTACTACATTATTGTACTGAAAAGATAATTGGATACAAACACAATCATGGTTGTTACACAAGAACCAACTATGATGCAATCCAATTGAGATATACTTTGCAACAATAATCAAATTATCATTATGCAAGGTTCAAAGATAAAAAATGAATGCAACAACACAATATGGTTGTAACACAAGAGCCAACCATGTTGCAATTCAACTAAAAGACTTTGTAGAAGTATGAAGTTATCAAATGATATCATGCAAAATTAAGCCAAATCTCAACGATAAAAAAGAATTAATGTAATAGATTGCATGAGGATATGCAGTAGCTTTAGTTGGGGTATGTTGGGCCTTGAAATTGTCATTCACTTCCATTACATTTTCACTTATATTTCCATATTGTCACCTTCACTCCACCTCTATTTCATTACATTTACCTTACCATTATCATTATTAGATCACATTTATGTTTTTCCAAACTTTATTAATTCTTAGAATTTTTAAATGAATTTATGGTTAAAAATTAGAAAATATTGTGCATATGATTGTACCTAACAAGTGGGTAGTGAGAGGTCTTCAGGGTGATGTGAATACGGCCAAGGCGGGCGCAAAGGAAACTTAACGAGGGTTTCGAACGATCTTAGAGGTAGTCCTCCATGAAAGGACATGCATGAGGGAGCTCCACTCCCTCCTACAAGTAGGCAGTGGTTAGCAGAGGAAAAAAGCCAATGGAAAATGACAGAGAGCCTTCAGAAGGAAAATATAGAAGCAATGAAGAAGAGAAAGAGGGAACCAAGTCAAGGGAGCACAATAGTGCATTGGAAAATGGGGAAGAAATCAAGGAGCAAAGCACTAAAGACAAAGCACACATAGGACCATGCAAACCCAAAGCAGCGGTAATTCCCAGAGTCACTTTAAATGATCCAGCATTGTAGGCGCACAGGGATCACATGCAAACATATGCAATCATTTGTAAATTCATGGGGTTGTGGCCCACTAAAAAAGATTTACAAACATGGATTAAATACCACTGGAAACCAAAAGGTAGCATTGACCTACATCTTGGGTCCAAGGGATTTTTCACTGTAGTTTTTGCAAATATTGAAGACAAAGACAGAGTGTTTGAAGGAGGGCCTTACTTTTATGCTATTACAGGCCTCTATATGCGACCTTGGATCATGAACTTTGTTCTGGAATGCGAAACTTTTACCTCATTCCCAGTCTGGGTAAGACTCTACTCTCTACGTCTTGATTACTAGCAAACAAAATCTCTATCAGCCATAGGAAATAAGTTAAGGCATTTTGTCAAAGTTTCTGAGGCTACTAGAAGGGGAAAATACACTTCCTTCGCTAGAATATGTGTCGAGATGGATCTCTATGGAGCGTTGCCGGATGAGGTTATTCTAGAAGTGTTTGATGAGGAATGGACACAAACAGTAGATTATGAACATATTCCTTTCAGATGTCACAAATGCCACGAGGATGGACATCTGGTCAGAGACCACCCTCTCAGTAGGATAGAGGACAAAGGCAATGTTGATATAATGAAGGATCTAAAAAGCTTCTTCAAGGTGGTACACAAAGGAAGAGGAAGCAAAAGAGGACTAAGAACAATAAAAGCAACAGGGAAATATGTTAACCAGAACATGTTCCAAACCCTTGAAGCAGATGAAGGTCCAACAAATGCTGATAAAGCAAAAGGAGGAAACCCAGTAGAGGAGGAGAAATAAGAAGATAATGAGCAAACACAAGAAAACAACAAAATGAAAGAATTCATGATGAGTAATGTTGAACAGGCAATGGATCTTGACATGACCCAAAGTGAGACGGATTTGGAGGACCATGAACTCCAGGAAATTCTTGAGAAAGAGAACATAGATCTAGAAGGTTTCTTGAATCAAGGAACCAAAGAAGGGCTAGACTCATTACCTACAAAGTAGTTCAACAAGGTTCAGTAGTTGTTTTTATGGAGAACCCAAACTAAAGGGTTGGATAGATTAAATCACAAATATAGACAAGGCAACGAAGGAGTGAAGACGATGAAAAATATGGCAGGACTAGAACCCAGAATCCTAGGAAAGAAGAGGGGCAGAAAAAAGTAGAATGAGTTGTTGATGGAATGCAGAAAGCTAATGATAGATTCAGGGAAGATGAAAGACCTATCCAGTTATTCCTTTACAAATCTTTAATTATGAAGTGCACTTCTTGGAACATCAGAGGTCTAGGTATTAAAAGGAAACAAAGGTTACTGAGTAATAGAATGAAACAAGCATCTCTGGATGTGATTTTCATACAGGAGACCAAGTGTTCCATTCAAAAGATAAGAGATATCCATATTAAATGGCTCAATAGATTTGAGTTTTTGTAAGTCAAGGCAGAGAACACAACAGGAGGTATTCTCACTCTGTGGAATCCACGAAAGATTGATTTAATAGATGCAGAGGCATCTAGGGACTATTTATCGGTAGTAATTCAACCAGTAGGAGAAAAGGAAACCTATTTGGTTACACATATCTATGGCCCACAAAGAATGGATGCTAAATTGAGGCTTCTAAACTCTTTGGAGACTCTTAGAAATAGACATGCAGGAATACCTTGGATCTTAGGGGGTGATTTCAACATGACTAAATCACTCACGAAAAAAAAAGGGGGAACTAGAGTACTAGGCAAAGACTCTATGGCTTTTCAAACCTTTATTGATGAAATAAAGCTGGTGGATATTGAAATGCAAAACGTCCTCTTCACCTAGAACAATAAAAGAGGAGGAGAGTCTCAAGTAGCTTCCAAATTAGACAGATTCATAATCTCAGAGGATCTTATGCTCAATGACAAGGAAATGGTAGCAGAAGTGCTTCCCATTGGGGGATCAGATCACTTGCCGATACAACTGGAGGTGCAGGGCATTGGTAACCCCAAGAACAAACCTTTTAGATTTGAAAATATCTGGCTTTCCCACCTAGACTTCATCAGCAATGTAACCAGGTGGTGGGCAGAGGATTTAAACATTCAGGGTTCCAAAATGTTTATTCTACAGAAAATATTAAAACATATCAAGCTACGGCTTAAGGACTGGAACAAGACTGAATTTGGCAATATCTTTGAAGAAAAAAAATGATTGAAGGAAAACTGTAGGAACTTAACCAAGGCCTTATTAAAGAAGGCCATGACAAAGCATGACATGATCAAGCTACCAGATATCAACAGCAATGGGAGAACATATGCAGTCAAGAGGAAATATTTTGGAAACAAAAATCTAGAATCCAATGGCTAAAAGAAGGTGAACGCAACACCAGATTTTTTCACAAATCCACCATGGAAAATAGAGCACATAATAGAATTGCTTTGATTAAGGATGAAAGAGGAAATAATCTCAATTCTCATGAAGAAATAGAGGCAGTGCTAGTCCAACACTTTAGAAACATAGCTCAGGAAACTTGTTATGACAGAGAACACTACATCTGGGAATTCACTAAGTACATACCCAGGATAGTTTCCAGAGAGGATAATGTGAACCTTTATAGGCTTGTGACGGAAGAGGAGGTAAGTGGGGTTCTCAAGAAATGAAAAATGGTAAGGCACCAGGACCAGATGGTTTCAATGTCAATTTCTTCAAAGCTTGTTGGAATATTATCAAACAGGACATTCTGTAGGTTGTGGAAGATTCCAGGAGACATAGAACCATTTTGAAAGATCTGAATTCCTCCTTTATAGCCCTGATCTCTAAATAGGACCAAGCTCAAACCCCTGATAGATTCATACCTATAGCTTTATGCAATGTTGTTTACAAGATAATATCAAAGGTCGTTGCAAATAGACTCAAAGCCCTCTTACCTTTATTAGTTTCGAGGGAACAATCTCGATATGTAGAAGGAAGGAAAATTCTTAATAACATCATCTAAGCTCATGAAGTGGTGCACTCTCTTACTAGTAAGAGAAAAGCTGGAATGATCATGCAACTTGATATAGCTAAAGCTTATGATAAACTGAATTGGAACTACATCAGGAAGGTCCTTATTATTTTTGGGTTTGATCACAATTGGGTAAGATGGATCCTGGCTTTGATCACTTCTTCTAGTTTTTCAATTCTTGTCAATGGCTCTCCTTCGGAGACTTTTACCCCTTCCAGGGGCCTCAGGCAGGGTGACCCTCTTTCTCCCTTTCTCTTCATTCTCATGATGGAAGGTCTAGGCAGAGCCATCAAGCATGCAAAAGCAGTCGGTAATATCAGGGTATACAACTCTCTGACAATGGACAGGCCTCAACCCATCAACAATTTGTTGATGATACCATGTTGCAAGGAACACCCATAGTCAAATAAGCTCTTGCCTACATAGAAATCCTTGAGGACTTTGCCATGGCCTCTGGCTTGGAAGTTAATCTTTTCAAATCTAAGATCTTTTTCTTCAATACTCATATTGCTATTCAGAGGAACATATCTAGAATTTTGGGATTCCAAAGAGACTCTCTCCCCTTGAAATACCTGGGGGCTCCTTTAACTGCAAAACCATTTCACAAAAGTATTTTGGAGTCAATCATTAGTAAGCTGCAAGACAAAACCAGGAAATGGACTATGAGATCTTTAAATTTGGCTAGCAGGTTGGTCCTCACAAAGGCTATGCTTCAATCAATCCCAATCTTTATGCTTTCTGCCATTCCTACTCCTAAAGGAATTCTGCATCAAATGAGAAACATACGAAGAGACTTTATTTGGGGAAAGGGGGATGAAAAGAAGAAATGGGCCTTAGTTTCCTGGGATAAAATTTGCAAACCCAAAAGCCACGGGGGTCTTGGACTGGATGATCCTGAGATTCTTGGTATGGTTCTCAGAGAAAAACTTTGGTGGCGATGGATAAAGGAACCAGAAGCATAATGGGATATTACCTGGAAAGAAAAATATGCAAATGCTTGGCCTGATAATGAACGCATAAGGATGGATGGGAATATTAGAGGATCTTATATTTGGAACAAAGCCTGGGATAATGGAAGTTTAATTCAAGACCATAGCTTCTGGGAAATTAGAGAGGGAGACTTAGCCCTATTCTGGGAGGATAGATGGAAACAAGAACCTATTCTCTTACATGAGGACCTGGAGGACCTCAAAGTAGAGACTGATACTAAGGAGCTCACCCAAGTTAGGGATTTTTGGGATCAAACCAATAGTCCAAGGAAATGGATAAAATGGATAAAATTAGACCTCCAAGATGACAGTCATCTTAAAACCAAGGCCGAAAGACTAATGAAAATGTTGGAGCTAAGGAAAATTCTAGTTTCTAGGGCGCATGACCAACTAATATGGGGCAGCAACAATGAGGGGAACTTCAATCTTAAAGAGGCTAAACTCATTCTCCTTTAAATTGATCCTCATGCTCCTAACAGGATTTAGCAAAACCTTTGGAAGCATCAGAGTCGGATGAAAATTAAACTCTTTCTGTGGCTGGTTCTGCAAAGGAAAATCCTGACCTAGGATAATATCAAGAAAAGGGGATTCTTAGGTCCTTCTAGATGCCAACTCTGTGAAGTCCAAGAGGAAACCATGGAGCACCTTCTCAATAATTTCATTTTCACCTCTAAACTCATTCTCCTTGAACTTGATCCTCATGCTCCTAACAGGATTTAGCAAAACCTTTGGAAGCATTAGATTTGGATGAAAATTAAACTCTTTCTGTGGCTGGTTCTGCAAAGGAAAATCCTGACCTGGGATAATATCAGGAAAAGGGGATTCTTAGGTCCTTCTAGATGCCAACTCTGTGAAGCCCAAGAGGACACCATGGAGCACCTTCTCAATAATTTCATTTTCACCTCTAGATTATTGGATTCTTTTGCAGCGATCTTCCAACAATCTGACAAAGACATGGGATGTCTAATCAATACTCTAACCAAATGGAGAAAGAAGGTTTCCGATAATGAAGTTCTTGGTACTGCATGGGCTCTTACACCAAGTTTCATAATTTGGAATGTTTGGAAAGAAAGGAACAACAGGATATTCAAGAATGTTAAGAATTCTTCCCAGAATATCTATGATCTGATTCTAAAACAGATTAAGGAAACGGTTAGTACTACCATTCAAAATCTTCCCTTGAACCCACCATTGGCGAATGACTGGAAGATTCTCTGCCAGCTAGATTTGCAGGGATTGGTTCCTCAGGGCTTTGTTAGGAAAGGTTCTATGGGGAACCCTGAGCTAGACTTCTGGCATCCTCCCCCTAAGGGCTTTCTCAAATTCAACATCGATGGGGCTTCCAAAGGTAATCCGGGCGAGGCAGGCCATGGAGGGGTGTTAAGAGATGATAGGGGAGATATTCTATTCATCTTTTATGGCCACTTAGGAAAGACCACCAACAACATGGCGGAGTTAATGGCCATGGAACAATGTCTTGAGTTCCTGGTTCAGGAAAATTGTCAAAACACAATCATTGAAGCTGACTCCGAGCTCGTCATCAACTCTGTCAAAAGAATAAGCTAGGGAACAAGACCGGAAAAAGCCTCTTCAAATTGGAGGCTACTTCAAGTCTTCCAATGAATTCATAGTCATCTACAGAGCCTAAGAACAGTCAGATTTGCACATGTGCGAAGAAAGGCCAACAAGCTAGTAGATTTGCTAGCCAATCAAGGAGTGGTCTGCACAGATAATAGGGTAGTGATGAATTGGTGCGAATACCCTAAAAATAGACTAAAAACAGATTGTCAAAACCAAGCTAATGAAGACAATACAATGTTCCTTAAGAGAGCAATGGAGATGGGAACTAATAACCAGTAGGGGTTTGCTCAGAGGCAATCTCACAATGTGGTTTTTGATAACTGTTCGGTAAAGATAACCGAAGACTCCTAGACCAATGGATGCACGGAAATTCACAGTGGAATTGACGAGGATAAAAGAGCTTCAGGGGAGGTAGAAAGGAAGGAGCTGAAAGTGTCGTGCATCGGGTCAAGGAGGGTCGACGATGCGAATATCTGGGAGCAGAGGAAACCTGATGACCGTGAAACCAGAGATTCTCTTTCTTGGCCTTTCTTACCACGACTTGGGCGGTTTTCTGTTGATTGCGACCCGCACAAGTGGGAAGTAGTTTTTTCTTTTTGGGAGCGATCCCACTCAGGGAGCTCCACGTGGCGGTGGGGTTGGGAGGAATACCACCTTTATCGCATGCTATTTTCCACTCAAGTTGGTGGGTGTGATTTCCTTCTCCACCATCAGATCTCACAAGGTGTTTCAACAGTTCAGATTGATCGGGCTAGTTTGCAGCCACTTGCGGTTAATGGTGAGCAGCTTTTTCTTGTGGGATGGGTCTTCAACCGTCAGATCTTTTGGACAAACTCAATGGTCGAGATTAAAAGAGGAAGGACAAGTCCGTAGAGAAGGAGTTCTTCGGGGGACAAGAGGTTCTTCGTGCAGGCAAAAGAACCCATTTCTAAGCATTCGGGCGGGTTTAAGGTCTTTTCTTGTATTTAATTATATGTCTTTTTCGGAACCTACTCCAAATTCTTATATTCTACTTTGGAGAAATGTAATGTTCGAAGATAGGAGCAGTGTATAATTGTTTTGTAGTTTCCCTTCTTTCTTAGATCTTGGGAATTTTGATGTACTCTATGTACTTTATTTTGTGAGTACTGAATAGAAGGTCCAACTCTTGCATTAGCAAAAAAAATATTGTACCTATCAACTTAGATGAGATTTTTGACATGTGTAGGTCAAGAGGAAGCTTCTAAAGGACCTTATGTGGCCTCCCAAAACCAAATTCGAATTTGAGTGGAGAAGATCATGGAATCATAAGGATATGTTTCTCATTTCCTATTTGTATTGAAACTCTAAGAAGACATATGTCTTATCATTTCCTCTTTTGATTGTAACTCTAGAGATATAGGGATAGATTCATGGATTCTCATTAATGAGATAGGTTCTCATCTTTTTGTATAAATAGGGGAAGTTTTTCCCTATCAATGAGGGTAAAAGGAGGAAAAGAATAGAAAGAATTATAGAATTTTTTGTAACAAGGCTTGAGATGGAATGGGATGTAAAATGAAGAGATATTGATGTGATCAGATTAGGAGTGTAGATTTTCATTGTGTAAAGTTGTGAGTTTATCAATAAAGAAGGTTCTTTTCTATTATTGAATTTCACTTACATTTTGACTTATATTTCCATATTTTCACCTTCACTACACCTCTATTTCATTACATTTACCTTACCATTATCATTATTGGGTCACATTTATGTTTTTCCAAACGTTATTAATTCTTAGCATTTTTAAATGAGTTTATGGTTAAAAGTTAGAAAATAATGTGCATATTCTTATACCTAACAAGTGGGATGAGATTGTTTACATGTGTAAGTCAAAAGGAAGCTTCTAAAAGACATTTATGTGGCCTCCCAAAACCAAATTCGAATTTGAGTGGAAAAGATGATGGGATCATAAGAATATGTGTCTCACGTCCTATTTGTATTGAAACTCTAAGAAGACATGTGTCTTATAATTTCTTATTTTGATTGTAAATCTAGAGATATAGGGAGAGACTCATGGACACACATTAATGAGATAACTTCTCATATTTTTGTATAAATAGGGGAAGTTTTCTCCTATCAAGGAGGGTAAAAGGAGGAAATGAAGAGAAATAATTATAGAATGTTTTGTAACAAGGCTTGAGATGGAATGGGATTAAAAGTGGAGAGCTATTGATGTCATGAGATTAGGAGCGTAGATTTCCATTATGTAAAGTTGTGAGTTTATCAATAAAGAAGGCTATTTTCTATTATTGAATTTTAGAATGTGAGTTTTTCGAGTTGGAATGCTATTGGACAATGGAAGGGCCCCCCATCAACCATGTGCATGCCTTTGTAAATTTGTAAGATTAATTAGTTTGTTTTACTTTGATTCATGCAAATAGTTTAGCTTTCCATTGCAAATGTTATTTTATTTTTCAAATGTAGATTTACCTCACTGTCTAATTTTATGCTTCCTAAGAGCATCTCAAGAAAGTAGTGTTCTATCTATTTTCTAAAATTGGATTGCTTGAAGCATTAGAGCATACAGTGACTTAGTTTAGTTTCACGTGTCTTTACAATGATTTCTTAGATTCAGCTTTACATTCACTGTTTAACCCTATTTTTTCCAAAGAGCTTCTCAAGAAGGTAGCATTAAGCTATTTTCAAATATTGGTTGCTTGAGGCATTAAGAATAAACAGTGATTTAGTTTCTTTCCTTATACTTTTGTCATACTTTTTAGATTAAGCTTTCATCTATTGTGTAATCCCATGATCAACAAGTCCAAGAAGGTAGTTCTTCCAATTTGGGTTGCCTAAGAGGCATTAGATCACATAGTAGCTGCAAGTTTTCCTTTCCATGCTTTTATGATGCTTTCTTATATCACATCTAATGTATACTCAATTTCTTAAGTCATTTCAAGAAGATGATTTTGACATCTTCCTATATTGAATGTTCACAATAGTATTTGAGAATGCAGTAGATCATAGTTGTTTTTTATATTGCTTGATTTCATTTCATAGAATAGGATTAATTTTATTTTTTATCAAGATTTTTCAAGGATAGGATAGGAAGTGATTTCATTTTCATCTTATCAATGAATACAATTGTATCTAGAATAATGCTCTGCTTTTCATAGACACAGTGCCGGCCTAGATTATACTAACCATTCAAGTTTTTGATTTGATTTTATGCAAATTAAGTTAGTTGAAGTAGATTTCCTTTTCTTCCTTCTTAGAAATTAGTTTTCATATTAAACATCCATTAGACTTAGTTGATGATTGACACTTAAAATCCATTAAACTCATTAGGCATAAAAGACAAAACCGTCAAAACAATACAAAAACATACTCAACGTTGTAAGAAACAAGGTTAACTAAGCACATATTGTGCACCACACTTCATCATTTTAATAACCTTGGTCGATAATTTAAGTAAGAAATTTAAGACATTAAATTCACTGAACACATTCAACCAGCATACTAAATTGTGTTGTTTCTGGGGCCAACAGGACACTACCTCCAAGAATTGCGAAATGCAAGCTGGGAGGTTCGTGCTGGGCCAGAATTGTGCAATTTCTAGAGGGAAGGTTGAACCTTCACTTCCGGAAATGCACAGTGCTAGCCGGGCAAGGCACGATCTAGGCCAAGGAAGCCTAGACCAGCCAACGGGCGACTCGAAACATGAGAAGTTTGAATGCATGATGAGATGAGTGTAAACAAGAGTGAATGAAAATACATGAAAACAACAAGTGCATGATCTAGAAAATGGGAAAGCATGCATGTGTGTGAAGAGGGTCGCTGCAACGACGCTCGTTTGTGCAAAAACAATGTCATGCATACGAAAATAGTGAGATGCGAACAAAAACTGGAATGATGCTTGTACAAGCTAACATGCATGAAAATGATAACAAGCACTCATTGAAATCAAGAAGACAACACTCACACAAAGAAAAACACAAAAAGCGACAGAAATGCAGCGCGAGGCATGAAAAGCGGGCTTACCCTAAGACAATTGAGATGAATGTGCTGACAACTCCTAGATGAAATGTGGGATGTTAACGCTGCAAGGTTAGTGTGAGGAATGAGCTTTGCAGCATCTGGTTGATGAGTTTTGATCAAATTGAGGTCGAGACGCATGAGCCACAAATCTAGGAAAAGCGACACTTGGTGGGAGGCTTTTGAAATGATCCTTGCATGTAACCTCTAGCCGCTAAAGATAGATCCCTAAATCAAGGGATGCCTTTGCATGTTGCCTTGGGGGAAACAGTCCATGCACGCAAATAAATTTTGCTTGGTTTAAGAGGGAACCGGTCTACCTAAAGGCACATGCATCAGTCTGTGGGCATGGGATGAAAATCTGCCTAGTTTCTGGGCTGAGCAGAGATGGATGTCCCAGAGGGATTACACAATTTCTGAGAGAAACAGGAGACTATATCCTAGGATTGCACAATTTCTACTAGCCGGTGGGTTGGCTATCATAGAGGGATTGCACAATTTCAGGGTTAAGCAGCTGACTGCTACCGAGAATTGCACAATTTATAGGTTAATCAGTCCTGTTGGGCTGGATTGCACAATTTTTCCAGTGAAGATTGACAGGTAGGATTGCTCAATTATGGAGCCTAGCAGGCTGCTAGTCAGGATTAAATAACTTCTAGAGGGAAGGTTGGTTCCCCTCTAGAATTAGGCAATTTCTTGAGGGAGCTACTCACCTTGCAACTGGACCAAGTCTGGAGAAACAACCTATGAGGTGGATGCAACAAGCTATAATTCATAGGTTGGCAATATTCTAGAAAACAATTGAAGCTTTTGTACTTGACAATGCACGATATGCTGCTAAAGATGGTCGGTAGGGAGGCTCCAAAACAAAGCTAAGAAACATTTTGAAGGGTGGTTGTAGCCGCTACAACAGGAATGTAGGTTCCAATGTATTTGATTTGAATGGATTTTTTTCATGGCTATGGTCAGTAAGAGGTGTATTATCTCTTGTCACTATTTAATTATATACTGAATAGCTTGTATTGTGAATGGCTCTATTCCATAGAGTTAATTATAGTAAATCATGCTTATATATATATATATATAGAGAGATAGATATATATATATATAGATATATAACTGTGAAGAACCATGTAGGTGGCTACAAATCACTTAGAGCCTAGAATGGCTATAATAGTGTTGAGAGTCAGGGCAAGTCCTCTGTTGACAACGTTAAATCTTATGAGGTGTGGCATTCATATATATATAGGTATATGTGTGTAAGGGATGTATACTATTTATATGATCTCACAAGAGATAAGCCAATATGACAGTGTGTCAAAGGTGTCGTTGTTATACATATAGCTATATTTATATTCTACAATAATAAGGTTGTATCTGTTATACATACAGATATAAAATTATCTATATTCTACAATAAGGTTAGCATATATATATATATATATATATATATATATATATATATATATATATATATATATATATATATATATATATATATATATATATCTGTGTGTGTGTGTGTTTGTGTGTGTGTGTGTGTGTGTGTATGTATGTATGTATTTAGGTCAATCCTCTCGCAATAGCAGTGGCACTATATTCTCCTTGAGAATGTAATGTCATTGTAAATTCATGAGTGATATAATTATCATACCCTTTTAACAATTCAAAGAAACCCAACCATTGATGTCTTCTAAAGATGTTCACCACAGGAGGGTGTTGGTGAATCCTCTTGGTGTTTGTGGGTTCTCTTCTACTAAATCCTCCTGCCATTTCTTCTACTACCCCTCCTTGGTGTTACCTAGGTGTGGAATTCAAATTTTTAAAGCAATCTCTATTGTGGAAACTATGTTAAACTCCTTTTTATCAGCGAGGGAGAATGATGCTAGAATTGATATAAAAAAATCTTTTTCTCTGCTTCTATCCACAAAAATTTCCAAAAATACCTCCTACTACTCAATTTTCCTTTACATACTATCAATTTCAAGTAGAATTCTCTTGCATGTGGACGGAAAACAAGGAAGGAGTATGCCACCTAATTCTTTTCAAAATATCTCTATATGTGCATGAGGGTTTGGAGACAATTCTTGGTCATTGTAGCTCCCATTTGACCCTTCAATTCCTCCTGCAGATCCTTCTCGATCCTCCTGTAGCATTTCAGACCTTCCTATAACTTCCTCCTATAGAACCTGCAGACAGGGTTTGAAAATTTTCAATGGCACCCTAGGTGGTATGATAGCAATAATTCATCCTTCCTTTAACTGTTGCTTTTGGAAATGAGTGAAGGTGCAAACAAAGTCGAGCCCAATTACGTAATATTATCTTTGTGGTAAAGGATCACAGCACTTTGCTGACATGGCATATACATGAGTTTCCTTTTTTGGACCATTGTCCCCACTCCTTGCAATCATTTCCCCTCTCCTTGTGATTATAACCCCACTCTTCATGAACACCACCTCACATTGAGTCGACATCTACATGTTGCATGGGTGACTAATACAAACTTAAGTTTACTAGCTGAGAGTGACCAAGTTCATTGGCCACCTCCACCCTATTAAAACTCCTTTCTTGACCACTAATGCATTTTAGCATTTTATGTATAGGGAAGAGGTGAGGGTTTTCATACCCAAGACTACCTATGGATCAAATTTTTGGAGATGGTTGCATGATGCAGATGGGCCTCATAACATCATGATCTTTGAGGGAGTTTATTTTTTTGGTTGTTTATGTGCATGTCTTCATAACTTCATGATATCCTCACTGATAACTTTTCTGTTTGTGCAAGTGCCTTCCTTATGTACAAGATTGTTGCTGTTGGTGGTGGAGTGCCTTCCTAAGGATGATGTGTCTCGTATTTGTTGCAGATATGTCTCCAAGATGCTCTTTGTGGGTGAAAAAATAATTCCAGGGAGTCCTATTCTGATTACACAGGCTGCTAAAGGAGGAGCTTCCTTCTTGTAGAAGACATTTAATCCCCCCTTAAAGTCTCCATATTGCATGCCATGGTTGAGGAGAAGTGATGAAAGGCATGAGGAATGTATTAGGATCACGAGGAAGTGGTGTAGGTGTTAGAAGAATAGAAAAAAAGGATTTCTGTGATTTTTAGATGTATGAGAGAGTGGAATTAGAAACTTTTTGGCTAGATGGAGTGGATGGGTCGAGTTGACATTAGAGGATCTCCCTTAACATTTCCTAGAGATAACATGGCCTTCTAGTCTCTTTTTCCATTGGATTCACCTCCTGTAGCCTCATGGGTTCCTCATGTAGCATTACAGGAGCTCCTGTAGCATTACAGGTCCTTCCTGTAGCATCACAACAAGGAGGTAAAATTGGATTCTCTTGTTGATTAGATGATGGAGAAAGGTGGGCATGTGAGTGGAGAGTTTGGAAATGATGTGTATGGATGGAAGGATGGAGGGAGAAGTGAATATTCTGCCCTGTAGCCCTAATTCTTCCAACTGTGTGGAGTCTAGCAAAAGAAAGATGATAGCAGAAATGGTGTAAGAATTCCCTCCTTTTGCTTCTATTTTATCTTTTGCTTTTGCTTTTTATTTTTATTTTTAGATAACTCTATAGAGTTTTTCAACCTTCATGCCTACCATAGGCATCTCAGAGGAGGTTTTCACCCATGGATATTTTTTTGTCTTTTCCTTTTTCTTTGCTCCTAGGCTTCCCAAAGAGGCTTCCAACTCAAGGGTGGGCCTTTTATGCCTCATGGAGGTTTTCATCTATGCCCTCTTATTATTATTATTATTTTAGAATTTTGGTGGACTGAGGGCTATGAGCCTCCCAATGACATTCAACTCCCTGTTGACTGAACTAACAAATTCTTCCTTGGATAGAGGTTTATTATACAATTTCAACCTATGACCATTGAAAAGTAATGGAATCCCTTCCTCATAAATGGTTTTAATTGGGACAAAGCCATTCTGATGACACTTCTATACCAGATAGGGACCCAACCATCTTTTCATCAACTTCCCCTTGAAATACTTGAATTTGGAATCATACAACATGGCCAAATCTCCTTCTTGAAGGGATGTATCATATTTATATGAGCTCACGAGAGACAAGCCAATATGACAGAGTGTCAAAGGTGTCTCTGTTATACATATACATATAACTATATCTATATTCTACAATAAGATTAGGATATATATATATATATATATATATATATATATATATATATATATATATATATATATATATAGATAGATATAGATATCTAGGTCAATCCTCTTGCAATAGTAGTGGCACTATATTCTCTTTGAGAATGTAATGCCATGGTAAATTCATGAGCGATATAATTATCATACCCTTTTAACAATTCAAAGAAACCCAACCATTGATGCCTTCTAAAGATGTCCACCACAGGAGGTTGTTGGTGAAACCTCTTGGTGTTTGTGGGTTTTCTTCTCTTAAATCCTCCTGCCATTTCTTCTACTACCCCTCCTTGGTGTTAGCTAGGTGTGGAATTCAAATTTCTAAAGCAATCTCTGTTGTGGGAACAATGTTAAACTCCTTTTTATCAGCGAGGGAGAAGGATGCTAGAATTGATATAAAAAAATCTTTTTCTCTACTTCTATCCACAAAAATTTCCAAAAATACTTCCTACTACTCAATTTTCCATTACATACTATCAATTTCAAATAGAATTCTCTTGCATGTGGATGGAAAACAAGGAAAGAGTATGTCACCTAATTCTTTTCAAAATATCTCTATATGTGCATTAGGGTTTGGAGACAATTTCTGGTCATTGTAGCTCCCTTTTGACCCTTAAATTCCTCCTGCAGATCATTCTCAGTCCTCCTGTAGCATTTCAGACCTTCCTATAACTTCCTCCTATAGAACCTACAGACAAGGTTTGGAAATTGTCGATGGCACCCTAGGTGGTATGGTAGCAATAATTCTTCCTTCCTTTAACTGTTGCTTTTGGAAATGAGTGATGGTGCAAATGAAGTCGAGCCCAATTACATAATATTATCTTTGTGGTAAAGGATCAGAGCACTTTGTTGACATGGCATATACACGAGTTTCCTTTTTTGGACCATTGTCCCCACTCCTTGCAATCATTTCCCCTCTCCTTGTGATTATAACCCCACTCTTCATGAACACCACCTCACTTTGAGTTGACATCTACATGTTTCATGGGTGACTACCATAAACTTAAGTTTACTAGCTGAGAGTGACCAAGTTCATTGGCAACCTCCACCCTATTAAAACTCCTTTCTTGACCATTAATGCATTTTAGCATTTTATGTATAGGGAAGAGGTGAGGGTTTTCATACCTAAGCCTACCTATGGATCAAATTTTTGGAGATGGTTGCATGATGCAGATGGGCCTCATAACATCATGATCTTTGAGGGAGTTGATTTTTTTGCTTGTTTATGTGCATGTCTTCATAACTTCATGACATCCTCACCGATAACTTTTCTATTTGTGCAGGTACCTTCCTTATGTACAATATTGTTGTTGTTGTTGGTGGAGTGCCTTCCTAAGGATGATGTGTCTCGTATTTGTTGCAGATATGTCTCCAAGATGCTCTTTGTGGGTGAAAAAATAATTCCAGGGAGTCTTATTCTGATTACACAGGATGCTAAAGGAGGAGTTTCCTTCTTGTAGAAGACATTTAATCCCCCCTTCAAGTCTCCATATTGCATGCCATGGTTGAGGAGAAGTGATTAAAGGCATGAGGACTGTATTAGGATCACGAGGAAGTGGTGTAGGTGTTAGAGGAATATAAGACAAGGATTTCTGTGTTTTTTAGATGTATGAGAGAGTGGAATTTTTGGAAACTTTTTGGCTAAATGGAGTGGATGGGTGGAGTTGAAATTAGAGGCTCTCCCTTAACATTTCCTAGAGATAACATGGCCTTCTAGTCTCTTTTTCCATTGGATTCACCTCTCGTAGCCTCACGGGCTCCTCATGTAGCATTACAGGAGCTCATGTAGCATTACAGGTCCTTGCTGTAGCATCACAACAAGGAGGTAAAATTGGATTCTCTTGTTGATTGGATGATGGAGAGAGGTGGGCATATGAGTGGAGAGTGTGGAAATGATGTGTATGGATGGAAGGATGGAGGGAGAAGTGAAGATTTTGCCTTGTAGCCCTAATTCTGCCAACTGTGTGGAGTCCAGCAAAAGAAAGATGTTAGCAGAAATGGTGTAAGAATTCCCTCCTTGTGCTTCTCTTTTATCTTTTGTTTTTTATTTTTAGATAATTCTATAGATTTTTTCAAACTTCATGCCTACCCTAGGCATCTCAGAGGAGGTTTTCACCCATGGATCTTTTTTTTTCTTTTCGTTTTTCTTTGCTCCTAGGGTTCCCAAAGAGGCTTCCAACTCAAGGGTGGGCCTTTTATGCCTCATGGAGGTTTTCATCTATTCCCTCTTATTATTATTATTATTTTAGAATTTTGGTGGACTGAGGGCTATGAGCCTCCTAATGAAATTTAACTCCCTGTTGACTGAACTAACAAATTCTTCCTTGGATAGAGGTTTATTATACAATTTCAACCTATGACCATTGAAAAGTAATGGAATCCCTTCCTCATAAATGGTTTAAATTGGGACAAAGCCATTCCCATGACACTTCTATACCAGATAGGGACCCAACCATCTTTTTATCAACTTCCCCATGAAATACTTGAATTTGGAATCATACAACATGGCCAAGTCTCCTTCTTGGAAATTCCTTTCCATGATGCGCTTTTCATGCCAAATATTCCTCTGTAATTTGATTACCTCAGTGTGTAGGAGAGCTTTCATTCTAAATTCATCTAGACCATCAGGTTAGAGCAACATTTCCTGTCATGCTAAAGTGAGGTCTAAGACTAACTGAGCTTCCATGCTAAAGGTGTTGTACTCAAATTCAATAGAAAATATGGCCTTCCTCCCATAGACCATATCAAATGGGGTGAATCTAGTGGTGGTATTCCAAGTGGTGTTGTACGCCCAAGTAGCTTCCACAAGTCTGTCTACCCAACAATTTTTGCTATTACTAACAAGATTTGTAAGAATGTTGTCCAATGCTCTATTGGTGGCTTCCACCTGCCCATTTTCTTGAGGGTGATAGGAAGTATATGCCATGTTATTGATGTGGTGTTGATTCATAAGGTCTTAAATCAAACTTGATGTAAATTGTGCTCCTTGATTAATGTCTAATTCCCTTAGAAAAATAATTTTGTAGAAGATATTCTCCCTCAGAAATTCAACCACCTTCTCCTTAGTTGCTACTTTTACTACTTTTGTTTTGGCCCATTTTTCCAAGTAATTAGTGCATACAATGATATACCTTTTTTGTCCTGATGGGGGATCAATAGGCCCAATGAAATCTATTCCCCACTTTTCAAATGGATCTAGATTCACTTGAGGTTGTAAGGGAATCTCACCCTTGGGTGTTGGCTTAGCCATCCTTTGACAATGATTACACCTCGTGGTGAATCTCCTTGCATTTTGATGTAACGTAGGCCAACAAAATCATGATTCTAGAACTTTGAAGGTTTTCCTCTTAGAAGAAAAGTGCCCCTCATAGGGCCCATCATGCCATGCTAAGAGGATGTTAAAGACCTCTTCTTCACTCACACATCTTCTTAGGATATGATATGACTAAATTCTAAAAATATTTCCCCCAATCCAAGTGAATGGGGTGCTCTTCTTGATTTTTTTTTTTTCTCTCTGACAATCTTACTTTTCTCTTTGGAGGATAGGTTAGGAGGGAACCTCCCCATAGCCAAATAGTTCGATATCTCAGTAAAATAAGGAGAAAGCACCGATATGGAAAAGAGATGTTCATTTGGAAGTCGACCATTTATCATTTCTCCCTTTCCTATAGGTAGAGTTAGTCTTGACAAGAAATATGCAACCACATTCTCCATCCCTGGTTTACCAACAATAGTCAAATCAAATTGTTGTAATAATAACAACCATCTAATTGTCCTAGCATTGACATCAGGTTTATTCATGAAATTCTTAATGGTGGCATGATTAGTGTGAACCAAATTTTGATAACTAGTGATATAATGTCTAAACTTGTTTAGAAAATGTACTATAGCTAAGAGTTCTTTTCCAATGATAATATAATTCAATTCAGCGTTAGACAAATTCTTACTAAAGAAATAGATAACATAAGGCAATTTGTCTTCTATGATTCCTAAGGAAACCCATACAACTTTGTTTGAGGCACCTATGTGTACATGGAAAGGTAATGCCCAATTGGGACCCCTAGGGATAGGTTTAGTGGTCAACTTTTATTTTAGTATTTCAAAGGCTTCTTGACAATTTCCTGTCCAGCAAAAATCTAAATCTTTAGAAAATAGACCAAACAAGGGTGAAGCCAGTTTTCTAAAATCATTAACGAACCTTCCATAATACCCATCTCATCAAAGGAAACTCTTAACATTTCTTTTATTTTGATGGATAGGGACCCTTTTAATGATGGAAATCTTGTTTGGGTCAATGTGTATTCCCTCCTTAGATAGGGGATGGCTAAGGACAGTCTTTGCATTCATAAAAAAATCACATTTCTGAGGGCTCAATTGGAGATTCATTTCAATACATTTCTTTAAGACATTGCACAAATTGGAGAGAGCTTCATGGTAGTCACATCGATAAGGAGTTTAGCTTTCCATTGCAAATGTTATTTTATTTTTCGAATGTAGATTTACCTCACTGTGTAATTTTATGTTTCCTAAGAGCATCTCAAGAAAGTAGTGTTTTATCTATTTTCTAAAATTGGATTGCTTGAAGCATTAGAGCATATAGTGACTTAGTTTAGTTTCACATGTCTTTATAATGTTTTCTTAGATTCAGCTTTACATTCACTATTTAATCCTATGATTTCCAAAGAGCTTCTCAAGAAGGTAGCATTCAACTATTTTCCAATATTGGTTGCTTGAGGCATTAAGAATAAACAGTGATTTAGTTTCTTTCCTTATACTTTTGTCATGCTTTTTAGATTAAGCTTTCATCTATTGTGTAATCTCATAATCAAAAAGTCCAAGAAGGTAGTTCTTCCAATTTGGGTTGCCTAAGAGGCATTAGATCACATAGTAGCTACAAGTTTTCCTTTCCATGCTTTTATGATGCTTTCTTATATCACATCTAATGTATACTCAATTTCTTAAGTCATTTCAAGAAGTTGATTTCGACATCTTCCTATATTGAATGTTCACAATAGTATTTGAGCATGCAGTAGATCATAGTTGTTTTTATATTGCTTGCCTTCATAGAATAGAATAGGATTAATTTTATTTTTTATCAAGATTTTTCAAGGATAGGATAGGAAGTGATTTCATTTTCATCTTATCAATGAATACAATTGTATCTAGAATAATGTTTTGCTTTTCATAGAAACAGTGCCCGCCTAGATTAGACTTACCATTCAAGTTTTTGATTTGATTTTATGCAAATTAAGTTAGTTGAAGTAGATTTCCTTTTCTTCCTTCTTAGAAATTAGTTTTTATATTAAACATCCATTAGAATTAGTTGATCATTGACACTTAAAATCCATTAAAATCATTAGGTATAAAATAAAAAACCCTCAAAACAACACAAAAACATACTCAACAAAGTAAGAAACAAGGTTAACTAAGCACATATTGTGCACCGCACTTCTTCAGTTTACTAACCCTGGTTGATAATTTATGTTAGCAATTTAAGACATTAAATTGACTGAACACATTCAACCAGCAAACTGCATTTCGTTGTTTCTATGGCCAACAGGACACTGCCTCCAAGAATTGCACAATGCAAGCCTAGAGGTTAGTCCTGGGGCAGACTTGTGCAATTTTTATAGGGAAGGTTGAACCTTCGCTTCCAGAAATGCATAGTGCTAGTTGGGCAAGGCACATTCTGGGCCAAGGCAGCTTAGACCGGCTGATGGGCAACTCAAAACATGAGAAGTTTGAATTCATGATGAGATGAGTGTAAACAAGATTGAATGAAAATACATGAAAACAACAAGTGCATGATTTAGAAAATGGGAAAGCATGCATGTGTGTGAAGAGGGTCACCGTAACGACGCCCGTTTGTGCAAAAACAATGTCATGCATACGACAATAGTGAGATGCGAATGAAAACTGAAATGATGCTTCTAGAAGCTAACATACATGAAGACGATAACAAGCACTCATTGAAATCAAGAAGACAACACTCACACAAATAAAAACACAAAAAGAAACAGAAATACAGCGCAAGACACGAAAAGCGGGCTTACACTAAGACAATTGAGATGAATGTGCTGACAACTCCTAGATGAAATGTGGGATGTCAGAGCTGCAAGGTCAATGTGAGGAATGAGCTCTACAGCATTTGGTTGATGTGTTTTGATAAAATAGAGGTCGAGATGCACATGCCACAAATATAGGAAATGCGACACTTGGTGGGGGGTTTTTGAAATGATCGTTGCATGTAACCTCTAGCTGTTAAAGACAGATCCCTGAATCAGGGGATGCCTTTGCATGGTGACTTGGGCAAAACAATCCATGCACGCAAATAAATTTTTCTTGGTCTTAGAGGGAACCAGTCAACCTAAGGGCACATGCATCAGTCTGCAGGCATGGGATGAAAATCTGCGTAATTTCTGGGCTGAGCAGAGATGGATGTCCCAGAGGGATTGCACAATTTTTGAGAGAAATATGAGACTTTATCCTAGGATTGCGCAATTTATGCTAGTTGTTGGGTTGGCTATCCTAGAGGGATTGTGCAATTTCTGGGTTGAGCAGCTGACTACTGCCCAGAATTGCACAATTTCTAGGTTGAACAGTCCTGTTGGGCTGGATTTCATAGTTTTTACAGTGAAGGTTGAGAGGCAGGATTGCTCAATTATGGAGCCCTTAGGCTACTAGTCAGGATTGCGTAATTTCTAGAGGGAAGGCTGGTTCCCCTCTAGAACTAGGCAATTGCTTGAGGGAGCTACTCACCTTGCAACTGGACCAAGTCCAGAGAAACAACCTGTGAGGTGGATGCAATAAGCTATCATGCACAGGTTGGCAATATGCTAGAAAACAATTGAAGCTTGTGTTCTTGACAGTCCAAGACATGCTGCTGAAGATGGTTGGTAAGGAGGCTCCAAAACAAAGCTAAGGAAACATTTTGGAGGGTGGTTGTAGCCACTACAATAGGAATGTAGGTTCCAATGTATTTGATCTGAATGGATGTTTTTCATGGCTATGGTCAGTAAGAGGTGTATTACCTCTCATCACTATTTAATTCTATACTGAATAGCTTGCATTGTGAATGGATCTATTCCATAGGGTTAACTATAAGAAATCATTCTTTTGTATATATATATATATATAACTATGAAGAACCATGTAGGTGTTTACAAATCACTTAGAGCCTAGAATGGCTATAACAGTGCTGAGAGTCAGGCCAAGTCCTCTGTTGAACGCGTTAAATATTATGAGGTGTGGCGTTCATATATATATATATATATATATATATATATATATATATATATATATATATATATATATATATATATATAGATAGATATATGTGTGTAAGGGATGTATCCTATTTATATGAGCTCACGAGAGACAAGCCAATATGACAGAGCATCAAAGGTGTCTTTGTTATACATATAGATATAACTATATCTATATTCTACAATAAGGTTAGGATATTTATATATATATATATATATATATATATATATATATATATATATATATATATATATATATATATATATATATATATGAAGAACCATGTAGGTGGCTACAAATCACTTAGAGCCTAGAATGGCTATAACAATGCTGAGAGTCAGGCCAAGTCCTCTGTTGACAACGTTAAATCTTATGACTTGTGGCGTTCATATATATATATATATATATATATATATATATATATATATATATATATCTATATATATATATATATATATATATATAGGGTCAATCCTCTCGCAATAGTAGTGGCACTATATTCTCCTTGAGAATGTAATGCCATGGTAAATTCATGAGTGATATAATTATCATACCCTTTTCACAATTCAAAGAAACCCAACCATTGATGTCTTCTAAACATGTTCACCACCGGACGGTGTTGGTGAAACCTCTTGGTGTTTGTGGGTTCTCTTCTATTAAATCCTCCTGCCATTTCTTATACTACCCCTCCTTGGTGTTACCTAGGTGTGGAATTCAAATTTTTAAAGCAATCTTCGTTGTGGAAACAATGTTAAACTCCTTTTTATCAGCGAGGGAGAAGGATGCTAGAATTGATATAAAAAGAATCTTTTTCTATACTTCTATCCACAAAAATTTCCAAAAATACCTCCTACTACTCAATTTTCCATTACATACTATCAATTTCAAATAGAATTCTCTTGTATGTGGATGGAAAACAAGGAAGGAGTATGTCACCTAATTCTTTTCAAAATATCTCTATTTGTGCATGAGGGTTTGGAGACAATTTCTAGTCATTGTAGCTCCCTTTTGACCCTTCAATTCCTCCTACAGATCCTTCTTCGTCCTCCTGTAGCATTTCATACCTTCCTATAACTT
This sequence comes from Pinus tabuliformis, assembly GCA_031772625.1. NCBI lineage: Eukaryota > Viridiplantae > Streptophyta > Pinopsida > Pinales > Pinaceae > Pinus > Pinus tabuliformis. The sequence goes on from CM062818.1 coordinate 1,074,498,614, forward strand.
CCTCCTATAGAACCTGCAGACAAGGTTTGGAAATTGTCGATGGCACCCTAGGTGGTATGATAGCAATAATTCTTCCTTCCTTTAACTGTTGTTTCTGGAAATGAGTGATGGTGTAAATGAAGTCGAGCCCAATTACATAATATTATATTTGTGGTAAAGGATCGGAGCACTTTGTTGACATGGCATATACACAAGTTTCCTTTTTTGGACCATTGTCCCCACTCCTTGAAATCATTTCCCCTGTCCTTGTGATTATAACCCCAGTCTTCATGAAAACCACCTCACTTTGAGTTGACATCTACACGTTGCATGGGTGACTAACACAAACTTAAGTTTACTAGCTGAGAGTGACCAAGTTCATTGGCCACCTCCACCCTATTAAAACTCCTTTCTTGACCATTAGTACATTTTAGTATTTTATGTTTAGGGAAGAGGTGAGGGTTTTCATACTTGAGCCTACCTATGGATCAAATTTTTGGAGATGGTTGCATGATGCAGATGGGCCTCATAACATCATGATCTTTGAGGGAGTTGATTTTTTTGCTTGTTTATGTGCATGTCTTCATAACTTCATGATATCCTCACCGTTAAATTTTCTGTTTGTGCAGGTGCCTTCCTTATGTCCAAGATTGTTGCTGTTGGTGGTGGGGTTCCTTCCTAAGGATGATGTTTCTCGTATTTGTTGCAAATATGTCTCCAATATGCTCTTTGTGGGTGAAAAAATAATTCCAGGGAGTCCTGTTGTGATTACACAGGCTACTACAGGAGGAGTTTCCTTCTTGTAGCAGTCATTTAATCCTCCCTTCAAGTATCCATATTGCATGCCATGGTTGAGGGGAAGTGATGAAAGGCATTAGGACTAAATTAGGATCACGAGGAAGTGGTGTAGGTGTTAGAATAACGAAAAACAAGGATTTCTGTGTTTTTTAGATGTATGAGAGAGTGGAATTTTTAGAAACTTTTTTGCTAAATGGAGTGGATGGATGGAATTGACATTGGACGACCTCACTTAACATTTCCTAGAGATAACATGGCCTTCTGGTCTCCTTTTCCATTGGATCCACCTCATGTAGCCTCACAGGCTCCTCCTGTAGCATTACAGGACCTCCTGTAGCATTATAGGTCCTTCCTGTAGCATCACAATGAGGAGGTAAAATTGGAGTCTCTTGTTGATTGGATGATGGAGAGAGGTGGGCATGTGAGTGGAGAGTGTGGAAATGAGGTGTATGGATGGAAGGATGGAGGGAGACTTGTAGATTCTACCCTGTAGCCATAATTCTGCCAACTGTGTGGAGTCCTGCAAAAGAAAGATGTTAGCAGAAATGGTGTAAGAACTCCCTCCTTGTGCTTCTCTTTTATATTTTGTTTTTTATTTTTATTTTTGTTTTTAGATAAATCTATCAAGGTTTTCAACCTCCATGCCTACCGTAGGCATCTTAGAGGAGATTTTCACCCACGGATCTTTTTTTGTCTTTTCCTTTTTCTTTGCTCCTAGGTTTCCCAAAGAGGCTTCCAACTCAGGAGTGGGCATTTTATGCCTCATGGAGGTTTTCATCTATGCCCTCTTATTATTATTATTATTAGTATTTTATAATTTTGGTGGACTAAGGGCTATGAGCCTCCCAATGACATTTGACTCCCTGTTGACTGAACTGACAAATTCTTCCTTCGATAGAGGTTTATTATACAATTTCAACCTATGACCATTGAAAAGTAAGGGAATCCCTTCCTCATAAATGGTTTTAATTGGGACAAAGCCATTCTCATGACACTTCTATACTAGATAGGGACCCAACCATCTTTTCATCAACTTCCCCTTGAAATAGTTGAATCTGGAATCATACAACATGGCCAAATATCCTTCTTGGAAATTCTTTTCTATGATGCGCTTGTTATTCCAAATATTCCTCTGCAGTTTGATTACTTTAATGTGTAGGAGAGCTTTCATTCTGAATTCATCTAGACCATCGAGTTAGAGCAACGTTTCCTATCATGCTAAAGTGAGAGCCAAGTCTAACTGAGCTTCCATCCTAAAGGTGTTGTACTCAAATTCAATAGAAAATATGGCCTTCCTCCCATAGACCATATCAAATGGAGTGAATCTAGTGGTGGTATTCCAAGTGGTGTTGTAGGCCCAAGTAGCTTCCACAAGTCTTTCTACCCAACATTTTTTGCTATTACTAACAAGATTTGTAAGAATGGTGTCCAATGCTCCATTGGTGACTTCCACCTGCCCATTTTCTTGAGGGTGAGAGGAAGTATATGCCATGTTATTGATGTGGTGTTGATTCATAATGTCTTAAATCAAACTTGATGTAAATTATGCTCCTTGATCAGTGTCTAATTCCATCAGAAAAATAATTTTGTAGAAGATATCCTCAGAAATTCAACCACCTTCTGCTCAGTTGCTACTTTTACTACTTTTTTTTAGCCCATTTTTCCAAGTAATTAGTGCATACAATGATATACCTTTTTTGTCATGATGTGGGATCAATAGACCCAATGAAATCTATACCCTACTTTTCAAATGGATCTAGATAATGTCACTTGAGGTTGTAAGGGAATCTCATCCTTGGGTGTTGGCTTACCCATCCTTTGACAATGATTACACCAGGTGGTGTATCTCCTTGCATGTTGATGTAACGTAGGCCAATAAAATCATGATTCTAGAACTTTGAAGGTTTTCTTCTTAGAAGAAAAGTTCCCCCCATAGGGCCCATCATGGCAAGCTAAGAGGATTTTAAAGACCTATTCTTCCCTCACACAACTTCTTAGGATCTGATCTGACCCAATTCTAAAAATATTTCCCCCAATCCAAGTGAATGGGACACTCTTCTTGAAAATATTTTTTTTCTCCCTGACAATCTTGCTTTTCTCCTTGGAGGATAGGTTAGGAGGGAATCTCCCCACAACAAATAGTTCGATATATCATTAAACCAAGGAGAAAGCACTGATATGGAAAAGAGATGTTCATCTAGAAGTTGATCATCTATCATTTCTCCCTTTCCTACAGGTAGAGTTAGTCTTGACAAGAAATATGAAACCACATTTTCCATCCCTGGTTTACCAACAATAGTCAAATAAAATTGTTGTAATAATAACAACCATCTAATTGTCCTAGAATTGACATTAGGTTTATTCATGAAATTCTTAATGGTGGCATGATAAATGTGAACCAAATTTTTATAATTAGTGATATAATGTCTAAACTTGTTTAGAGAATGTACTACAACTAAGAGTTCTCTTCTAGTGATAATATAATTCAATTCAACATTAGAAAAATTCGTACTAAAGAAATAGATAACATAAGGCAATTTGTCTTCCATGTTTCCTAAGGAAACCCCTACAACTTTGTTTGAGGCACCTATTTGTATATGGAAAGGTAATGTCCAATTGGGACCCCTAGGGATAGGTGTAGTGGTCAACTTTTATTTTAGTATTTCAAAATCTTCTTGATAGTTTCCTGTCCAACAAAAATCTAAATATTTAGACAACAGACCAAACAAGGGTGAAGCCAGTTTACTAAAATCATTAACGAACCTTCCATAATACCCATCTAATCCAAGGAAACTCCTAACATTTCTTTTATTTTGAGGGATAGGGACCCTTTTAATGATGGAAATCTTGTTTGGGTCAATATGTATTCCGTCCTTACATATAGGATGGCCAAGGACAGTCTTTGCATTCATAAAAAAATCACATTTCTGAGGGCTTAATCATAGATTCATTTCAATACATTTCTTTACAACATTGCACAAACTGGAGAGAGCTTCATGGATGTCACACCCATAATGAGTGAAATCATACATGTATACCTCAATAGAGTCATGAACAAGTTTAACAAAAATACTCATAACTTCCCTTGGAAAAGTAGCAGGGGCATTGCACAGACCAAATGGGAGAAATTTATAGGAAAAGGTACTCAAGGACATCTAAATGTGGTCTTATATTGGTTTTCAGGGCTAGTATGGATTTTGTTTTATCCCCTAAATCAATCCAAGAAGGAGAATAATTTATTTCCTACAAGGCCATATAGGACTTGGTCAATGAAGGGTAAAGGAAAGTGGTCCTTCTTTGTAGCCTTGTTAAGTTCCTAGTAATCAAAATAGATTATCCACATCCCATTGTGCTTGGGAACTAAAACAAGAGGTGACACTCACTAACTATCTGAAATGGGGTATATGAACCCTGCGTCCATTATCTTTTGTAATTCTTCTTTCAAAATGTCCTTAAGAGTTGGATTCATCGTTCTCTAGGGTTGGCACACATGCTTGAATCCATCTTTGATGTAAATGTGATGAGTAAAAATTGAGGGATGTTGGCTGACGGGGTCCTGACACAGGTTGAGAGTTAATTGCACCAAACATAACCCTACACTAGTTGCCCTTTTGGCAACAACCTATGTAGTGCAGGCTACTGTCTCACCTGAAGCATTATGGGGGAATGTTGGAACCAAGTTTCCGCATACAGAGATTAGTGTGATGTCTTTTAGTGCCCTAGATCTTCCTTCACATAGATCTATAAGCCCTTAGGGCTCAGTACTGCAACTCCCTTTATAGCTTCTAGACCTTCGTGAGGGTTTATGATTGGTCTTTGCATTCCCTTAATAGTCGAATCATCTACTTACGTGCATTAGAAAATAACCCTAGATCTGAGCTCTCACAGATCTACTTAAGTATTTAATAAACATAACATAATGTATTATGATACTCGCAAAAGTACTTAACATGTATTATGTATGGTTATTAAGACTTATCCCATAGAGTCACACAACATTAGATCAATATTTCATAAATACATTATTCATCCACAACATATATCACAATCATAAATAAATAGAAGTAAACAATTAAACACAAGAATTCTTCAACAAACTTCTTTATTGATCTTCAATATGGTATTATAGACTCAAGACTACCATGCGCACTCAGCTATAGAGGTCCACACACTTAGCTAGGGACTCTATCCAGGCCTCTCCGCACTCAGCTGCAGAGTCTTTATCTCCTATCTGACCCACTTCTCTACGCTAATACTTCCAGGAATTCATTCATTATCCATCATGACTATCAATATCTGCCTTAGAATATCTAGGACACTCCTACTTATAGTTTTTTACATACAATCCCATGGTCTGCGAACCATGGGTGGATCTCAAAACTAACTCAATGTTTACATAAACAAGGGGCTAAAACTCATTTGAATCCTAACCATCTACATTCCCCGCATCCACAAATCGTGGAGACTTTACGTAATTTACAAAAATTACATAAAAACTTGGATTTTTAACCCTAAAACTGACCTAGGGGACCCCATCCCAATAGGCCCCCAACACAAAGATCGTGAGTCACCCTCGAGTCACTCAGTTGGCACTGTGATCTTGCTACAAAGATCCCCAACTCCACTTGTAATACTACAACCTTAGCAACACTTTGTGTAGCTTGCTGCTTGAATTCTTCCACTAGCTGCTTTGTAGCTGGTCCTTCAGTGGCTAGCCTCATCATCTATTGCATCTTCTACAAGCCCTTTAGCTTATCCTAAATATTTTTCAAGATCTGATAAGCTTCTTCCAACCAAGGCTCCAACCTAGCCTTAAGCAATGCCTCCTTTATCTGAGCTACTTCCACCTCTGCGAGGAGCTCCTTCCCCTCCTGCAACTTGGCTAGGCACTACACTGGTGCAATGGAGTGCGCCATTGCCTAGAATTCATCATACTATTTCTGCAGCCCCTCATCTCAGTATTTAGTATCTGCAGGTTTGGATGCTCCTGCAGATTGGTGACCAATTCCATAGGTTGCTCAAATACTGTTGTAGAGTCTGCAATTGTGGCGTCTTGAGTGGCTAACCCTTCCTTGTTTGTGGGTCTGCAATGCTCCCGGACTTCTGGCAGAGTCGAAGGATGGATCTTCAATTGCAGCTTGGTTATCTTCATGTTGAGTTCAAATTGAACTCGACTAACCTATGCCCTTTCTTCGCGCACACCAACGGGTAACTTCTTGATCTTCACTTCTGGCTATGCGTCCTTGGTGTCACACGGAATGAGTCGTTAGTGCGGACACAACCGACCTCCCTAGAAGCCTAAGACTTTCTAGTGACAAACAAGACAAATAAGAGCAATCCTTCTCTAAATATGCTTTTACAATATGAGAAATCAAGTGTTTAGATCCTACCTGTAACCCAACGCTGTTGTAGTAGTCCAGCTTCATTGATCTGGATGAGCTCCTCCTTCCCTTCGAAACCTGCATTCACTAACAATCAAACGATTAAATAGCACCTGAATATCACATAAAATAAAACATATTTAACATATAGACCAAGGAGTATATGAAACAACTCATAAATAACAAATTGTTGAGAAGAATGGACTAATTTGTATTAAAAGGTAACAAAAGGAACCATTACAACCTGAGCCTTGGTGTTGCGCAAGTCCCTCCCAGGGTCCACAAGAGTTCTCCTTTACTCTGATCAGCTCACCCACTTCCAAATAGAACAAGCAAAGACGGTAATCTCTCCTCACAAGCTTCTACAAGGAAGTCCTAATTCCAGTAGCATCTACCCTTAGGAATATTCAGCTTTCAACCTCCCCTCCCTTTGGCCCAATGCCTGTATTTATAGTGCTCTAGAGGAAGTTATTCAGGTCCACCATCAATGGGATAAGCCCCTCTTTGGATGGGATAGCTCCCCTCTTGATGGGATAAGTTCCTCTTTGGTAGGGATACATGATCCATCTGGAGGCGCTTCATACACGTCAAACAAGCTTCTAGAAGACTCTAGAAATGACCACAAGTAACTTTTTTAGAGTGAAACTTGCGCCTTTTGACCTTTACAGGAGTACGCACCCACCCCTTTACATACAGAGCGTGCAGGTATGCAGGTATTGTGAACTTGGGTTGCGTACACGCAGGTAAGGCTAAGAGAAACTGCGTACCAGAGATAATTGACTTTAAATGACTTTTCTCTCTTTCTTGAAGTTTGACATGAAGAGCAGAGGCATGAGACTTGACAAGGAGGATAGTATGACAGTGGATGGAGCCATACTAACTGCAAATAGACATGGTGACATTTTTTAGTGTAACAGATTGCCCCCTAAAGTGCGAAGCCTGTAGTAGATTAGGGTTTTTTATGATCTAGGAAGGGTGAAGTACTTTATCATTTCAAGGAGTATCTTGCGGAGAGCCTGGTCAGAACCTGCAAATATTCAACACAAAATACATATATAAGATGCTATCATCGCTAAGGTAGGCATTCCCATACTCAGATTGAAAACTTTAACTAACAATCTAACTACTGGTCTGATACAAGAATGATTTTGTAGTACATCACAATCGTAGACTTTTGTAGACACAGTATGGACGCAGCCATCTGTTTATGGTTAGTCTACTATATAATGAATACAAAACTCCTTGCAACCTGGATGGTGGAAACTAGATCCAGGGTCTTCATCTCTACTTCCTGAATTGGTACGATTCTATCCATGCGAATAAATGAGTTGATGTCGAACATGGTAGAAACCACTTGATTACCAGTCGATGATGTAAACTGTTAACAAGTGTGAGAGAGACCACCAGTAATGTCAATGGTTCTCAAAGTACCCAGTACAATCCATGAAATGTGAATGAATGGGTTGATGTCGAACACGTCACGGAATCCTTTGATCGAAAGTCAATGATGTAAACTGTCATCAAAGGCGAGAAACCTACCATTGATGCATGCAGACTTCAAGGTACTGACGATTTCTAAGTCATCTTTCTAGATAATGTGCTGATGTCGATAGAAAGCGACCCGTCACAGGCAAGCCCACAACACGAAATCATTGTTCAAGTTGAAGAAATGTTGCTGTAAGGACTGACTCAGGGATGGTCAAATGGATGACAAGTATTTTGCATATGAATGGTTTATTTGCAGAGACCTCTTGAACATATAACGACACGACAGATGGCTTGGTGACGATTGACCCAAAGTTAATACCCGGAAACGGTTGAAGACTTTCAAAGTGGTTTGATCAACTTTAAGGCAAAGGATTTCCCAACCTAGGTGAATGAAAAGTGTCGTGTTCAAGAGCGGTGATAAGGTTCTTCTGTAACAAAGGATAACAAATAGGTTCATTCTTCTCTCTTTTCCCCCACCATTTCTGGCAAGTACCTCTTTATTTTTTACAAGCTTGAGGAGGATAACATATGCTTGATTATAAGCTCATCCTTCGGATGAGTCCAACTTAGTTTAGATTCGGACCCTAAGAAGGAGTGGTCCGTTCCTGTTTGTAATCGAACAAGTCCTTTACTGTGAAATTTTAACAAGTCCAGTATAGGAGAAACTCGGCGTTTTTCAATTTTAGAGAGTCTGAAAAAACTAAAGGAGACTCCAAGGTGAACTTTTTCGTAAGTTTGTGTCTCCCAAGCCCGAAAAAGTATAAAATAATACCTGAGAGAACCGCTTGATCTTGCGACCAAGGAGTACTTTCATGATTAATGCCTTTGACCTGAAAAGTAAAAAGTGATCAGAGGCATGTCGTTTTATTTCCAGTATCGAATTTGAAACGACAAAAATCCGGCAATCTTTTCTTGTTTTTACGGTCAGAAAAGGGCTGCAAGAGGACCGTCTTTTAATTCCATTTTAACGAGTGTAAAAGAAATGCTCGGCAATATTTTCATGTTTTAGGAGTCAGAAAAGGGCTTAAAAGATGACTCTGATGTCTTGGTTCGTGAAAAATGATGATTTTACCCTAAAGTCCTTTTGTCCTGCAAAAAAACAACACATTACTCATACCTGTTTAAGATGGGCAAAAATACATTGAAAAATATCCCTTCATGGTGAAAAATAAACAAACTTAGCATTCATTTATCCAAAAAACCTATAAAAAGACTTTTTACCATGTCATTTTTACCATTTTACTGTTGAGGTTGAGAAAAGGGCTTTTGACAAGAAACTTCCCGTGGACTTTGCGGAGAATCCGACTGTCAGAATCGAGCGCCGTCTCTTTCAGGTATTTCACAACATCCTCCTCTTCAATTTCATCCGTTTAGAATTTCATTTCAAGTCTTAGTTTGATTTTTTAGAGGGTTTTGGGTTTTAGGGTCCTTTTCGGGGGACGCAGGTGCCCCATGGGCGACCTGCGTACCCCGACTTTTTCGTATATGGGAAAAAGGTCAGAGTACGCAGCCCACCTTCAGAACAGCTGCGTATCGCCGCTCTGTTTTCTGAACGCGGGTTGCGTACTCCACGTAAAGCGGATTTTCAAACCCCAAACACAAAAATCAACCATCAAATTTTAATTTTATGAATTCTAATCAATGTTTTTTGGTGTGTAGACTGCCCACCATGCTAGATTGGCGTGAAAGAGAACACGAAGATGTCGATTTGGCCGCAATAGGTCATCAACCTTCCATTGATGCTTTAAAGGCATGCGGTCTCTACAAGTACTGGGCCATACCTGGCATGAGGGCCCAGGTGCCATTCTTAGAGTGGCTGGTTGAAAGGTGGAACATTCAGGATCAATGTTTTTACATCGGAGAACACCAGCTCGAGATAGAGTCCTCCGACATATACTTTCTCACTGGCTTGCCTAACAGGGGCGAGCAACTCTCTCTATTCGGGACTAGGCCGGGTGGCCAATCCCTTGCTAGTCTCCGGCTAGAGTGGTGCAACAATCAAAACCATGATAAGGGGATAGAAATCAAATACATATCCCGACCTGAACTTATGGTAATTGCCTTTACAGTTACTAGACTTTGCGGTGCTGCCGCTTTGCACATAGCCACTGGTTCCCAAATGCGGATGGCTATAGATTGCTTCCAAGGCACCATTTTCAACTGGTGCGATGCTGTGTTGGCCAATATGAAGGGCCAACTAACCAGGGCAAAGAACGAACAACTGAAAACCTTTGGATATGGGCCTTTAGTTGTGAGCTTTGCCCTAGAGAGAGTTCCAATGCTGATCCCCCAGCATCTTACAGTTCCAGTTGGGCCTCCTCGGGAGCCTAAGTTGACGAGATGGGTTGCGGTAATGGCCCGGCATCCTGATGAGGGAGCAGCAGTTGTTCGATTTCCTGATGGTTACTTTCACTGGCTGGAGGGCCAGGTCTTTGCGATCCAGGATTTTCCTTATGCCGGAATGGATTTTCGCAATGATCCGGACATGGTTCTTCCACAGGGAGAACAATGGGACGACAGAGGTACTTCATTTTTCACAAGTTTTTAAATTATCTATATTTTTTTTTTTTGTTTTTTTATATATCGTCTCAAAACTGACAGCACAAATTTCCAAAATGCAGATGTAGGCCCACGACGTCCGGCCAATCTCCGGGCTTTTGAGAGAAGAGTACCAGCTGTACCAGCACCGGCCCCATAGGATGCGGCCGCAGAGACCTTAGCCGAGCTGGAACAGGACTTAGAGCATCTCACGGCAGGCATACCAGAGACGACTATAGACGACATTCCTATCCGACTTCAGCGCTATGTGGTCGCAGTCCCAGGACCTTTCAGGAGGTTCCTGTGTAGGGTAGCGCGGGCAGTGGTCTCATATAGAGAGCACCACCAGTGATTGGCTAGTCACTTTTGTAGACACATATGACATTTTGGTTTTTTGTACTTATCATTTTTGCCGATCATAAGGTGTTTTTCAACCTATGATCGAAGACGATGTATATTTTTTGACACACTCCTATCTATATATATCATTATTACTGGCTTATTTTGTTAAACATGTGTGATGAAATGTTTATAAATTTACATTTATGATTGTTACAAATGTCTATTTAACATTCGAGATGCCATTGCATCTGCTAATGTATTTAAAGACCTTGGAATATGCTGATATTCAATGTAATCAAATTCACGTTCCAAGAGACGCACCCTCAAAAACAATCTTAATAACACTGGATTTCTAATGGCATAGACTCTATTAAGCTGTAATACAACGAGTTCAGAATCTAACCTCACTATCAAACTCCGAATCCCAAATGAAATAGATTCAGATAATAGCTCAATCATTGCACTGTATTTTGCAATGTTGTTTGTTGTTTGACCGAGGCTCACCCCATGCATAGAAACTAACTCGTCAGAGGGCGAATAGATAACCCAAGCTGCGGAAGAGATATTCCGTGTACTACGACAAGCACCATCAGCAAATCCAATGTACGTTTGGAGAGGCGTCGACATCTACAATATCAAGAGTAAAACCAAGATAAGCCAGAATAACGACGAAAAACACACTCTCTAAGCTAAGCACACTGTCTAAACTAACAAAACACACCAGCTAGAAAGAAAAATTAACCTAACTAAACTAAATGAATCTCCATACCCACCATTTAAGCATAATACCTCTTTAGGTAAAGTCCATTTCTGGGCTTACCCAAAGAGTCCCCATCAAAATCTACCAGCGCATAGGCCCCTTTTGCTAGCTTTCGCTTGACAATGTAGGGCCCATGCCACATGGGAACGAATTTTCCAACACCTAATTTATCGTTAGCTTGATCATACAATAGCACTAGGTCTCCTTCCAAAAAATTACGAGGGGTCACGTTGCGATCATACTGAGCTTTCATCCTTTTTTCGTGAGTCTCGATTGCCAAAGCAGTGTCACGTCGAGTCTCATCTAATTTAGCTAAGTATAACAGACGCTTCTCCTCTTCGGAAGTAGCTGGGAGTAATTCGATAGCCATTTGAAGTGATGGGATTTCGCATTCAATGGGCAACACTGCTTCCAAACCATAAACTAGTTGGAAAGGAGTAAACCCTGTTGATGTTTTTACTCAGGTTCGGTACGCCCAAAGCACTGAAAATAACATGTTATGCCAATTCGACCGATGAATACCAATGATTCGTTGGATCATGATAACTAGAACTTTGTTGATGGACTCAACCAAACCATTCGCTTGGGGATAATAAGGAGTAGAACTATCATGACGTAAACCAAGCTGGCTTGTAAGTTCTGTCATCATAATGTTTCGAAAATGGCATCCATGGTCAGTGATTATCGCTTGTGGGACACCAAACCTAGCAATAATATGATTGAATACGAAAATCGTAGCTGTCTTGCCATCTACCTCGAATGTAGGCATCGCCTCGGCCCACTTAGTAAAATAATCAACCGCAAGGATGATATACGCATGCCCCCCGGCCGAGTGAGGGTTACATGTAATAAAATCGATACCCCATTTAGCAAAAGGACCAATGACAATTATAGGGTGGAGAGGAGCAGGTGGTGTGCGCATCTTGCGATCAAACACTTGACAGTTGTGGCATTTTCGGACCGCAAGGATACAATCTTTAAACATGGACAGCTAGAAATAGCCAGCACGCAACACCTTCTGAGCTGTGGCATACCCAGACATATGACCGCCGCATGCTCCAGAATGGCAGTCATTCATAACCCTTTCTGCCTCTTCATGAGTTAAACAACGACGAAAAACTAAATCCGCCCCACGACGATAAAGAGTATCTCCAATAATCTTGTACTGTTGGGACTGGAAGCGAATTTTCCGTCGTTCCGACTTTGAAGCTTCGGGCCGAAAGGATTGGGTTTGGAGATAGACGATTATATCTCCATACCACGGATCTAAAGTGCTGATGAGAAACAGAGATTCGTCCACAATGGGTTCCTCTGCCACAGTTTCCGTGTCAGCACGCGGGAAGTCACACATCAATTCCACAAAAAACTAAGGATTTCTTAGACTTGGACTTCTCGAACTCCAAATCGAACTCTTGCAGGATAACGATCCATTTGGAGTACTTGCCCCCTAGAAATTGTTTAGTCAGAATATAGATCATAGGGTTGCAATCCGAAATCACTATAGTTTTACGGAGAAGAATGTAGTGACGAAATCGCTGGACAACTTGAACGGCTGCCAGTGCCAACTTTTCCACAGGCGAGTATTTTAGCTCGGTTGGATTCAACGTCCGACTGAGGTAATATATCACATGTTCCGTTCCGAATTCGTCTTCCTGAACTAAGACCATTCCAATGGTGGAGTGGGAGGCGACGAGATACAAAAATTAGTCCTGGTTGTAGTTGGGAGGATGCAGCAACGGTGCATGGGTTAACGCGTGCTTAAGTGCATCAAAAGATTTCTGAGCTATCTCATCCCAAGAAAATTGAGCGTTTTGTTTCAACAACCGGGTGAAACCCTTTGTAACCTCGGCGTAGTTAGGAATGAATCGACGTAAAAAGTTTTCTTTCCCCTGCAAACTTTGGAGTTGGCGCAAACTCGAAGGAGGAGGCAATTTGATGATGGCTTCGACCTTCAAGGGATCGACGCAGATACCGGCTTTATGTGGGTTCAACCAAATTCGATAATGCCGACACCTCATAAAAATAGCGCGTAAGTGGACGAGGTGATCAGCTCGATGTAAAGAATGAGCAGGCAAATCATCGAGATACGGTTGCACAATGTGTTTGATGTCGTGAAACGCGTAAGAAATTGCCCGTTGGAAAGTGGCTCCGGCATTCTTAAGTCCAAAAGGTAATTTGCAGTAAGCAAATGTCCCCCAGGGACAAATGAAAGCCGTTTTTTGTTGATCGGTAGGTAGAATATTGATTTGGTTGTAACCGGAAAAATCGTCCATAAAGGAAAATATTTCACTGCCGGCACAATCATCAATTATTTGATCGATATAGGGCGTGGGATAGTTGTCTTTTGGACAAGCACGATTTATATCCCTATAGTCAATACATATTCTTATTGTTCCTTGTTTCTTGTTAACCGGAACAATATTCGATACCCAATCCGTTAACGGGATCGGATAAATGAAACCTGCTTTCAACAGCTTCTCGACTTCTGTTTTAATCGCAGCCGCTTTCCTAGGGTGTATCTGACGCAGACGTTGCCGAACGGGTTTAGTATCCGGGTAGGTCTTGATTTCATGAACAACAATGGAGGGATCAATTCCTGGCATTTCCTCATAGGACCAGGCAAACACGTCGCAGAATTCTTGAAATAGGACCTTGTATGTTTGAATTTCGTTATCTGTACACGAGGCACCTATATGAATGTTTTCAATAACTCTGGTTTTAACTGAGATGTCAATGGCAATAGTTTGGGAGATGTTTCCCAAATTCAACTCTGAATCAGGATGTTTCATGGGATTCTGAGCGTCCTTGACATATTCAGCTGTAAAAATAGATGAAAATCATTTTCAAAGTCATCACCCTCAGGTAAAAACGAAGATCTATGATGAAGATCTTCCCATGGTAGATTGTCTACACTTAGGATTTCGCGAAGTTGTTCGTCAGATGACACAACTTCAGGAAACGTTATCCGTTCTGAGGTTGATGTGAAAAGTGATTCCTCACGGACCACATTCATTTGGTCGATTTGGGTTGAACTTAAGTCGGAAAAAGACTGCACGGCCTCATAAGCAATTTCATATGGACTCAAAGGCATTGCATTACCGAATGAGTCTATCTCAGATTCAGATGGGACAATCCAAGGATCATCGTAGATAATAGTGTCTGAAGTAATCATATGAATGGTTGCGAATGAAGGGTCTGCGTTGATCGGAGGGAAAGGAAAAGTTCCCAGTAAACCGGAATCTTTAACTAATCCTACACCAACATCCTTGTAAGGGATAGTTGTTTTACCGACATGCTGGATACTCTCTGAAGAGGCTGGGTCGGATGAAAAGTAAGCTAGCTGGTCTATCGTCACGATCTTACCATTGTGTGGAAACTTTATAACTCTGAAGACCGATGACACGACCGCTGTCATAACGTAAGACCAACTGCGACCCAAAAGAAGGTTGTAGTCTAGAGGGGCATCAACCACCTCCACATCCAGACTAACGGTTTTTCCTTCAACCCCTATAGGCAAATCCTGTAGAATGCCAAACGGATGGAACCCACGGCCATCAAAGGCTTTAAGAATCGTCGGGGATTGGTTCAGTGAAGGAGAGCCAAGCGATCTCCAACAATGAATCGACATAATACACGTAGAAGCTCCTTCATCAATTACAGTCCGATGAATTGGCCTGTTTTTGACTATCACTGGAATCTGGAAAGCCATCTGATGAGGGAGACGCGGTGTACTATTTTCTAGATCAAAGATTATCAGGTTCGGGTCCTGAACATCAACAGCTCCTATAGCCGACAAAAGTAATTTTCTCTGTGCTGGGCATGATTGCAGCACTTCCAAAGCCGACATTGCTGAGGGTGAAACAGCTAAATCCTCAACAATGTTGTAATTCTGGGCCGCTCTCGCATGTGGATTGAAAGCAGACCTTCGAAGTACACCCTTGGTGGGCAGTTTTATTACTAAGTCAGGGTTAGGTTTCTCGATCTGTAGTGGATCGGAACCGGGAGCTGAGGTTGATGGATTAGAACGAGAAGATTCTGCTTCTTTCGATCCATCAACAGGACTTTTACTACCATAATCTTGTGATCGAGTCGCAATCCGTACATGAGACATCATCAATATGGGTTCTTCACTGGCACTCGAGGAAGAACCTATCATTTTACTCTCCTGCTTTGGAAATGGATCTTTCAAAACAGAAGGAGTTGGGGAACCTTTAACGATTTTCACAACCTCCGCCCGATGAGGGCAATCTCTTGTGAAATGATCTTCTTCACAAATTAAACAAGGATAGCGAGGTTTGCGCTTTTCGTCGTTAGATTCCGACTTCTCTTTTTTCTCCTTTGGAGCCTTGTCTGCTTTGTCCTTCTTCTTGCCTTTCTTCTTACCACCGTTTTTTGATTTAGCCGTAGATGACTCTACAACGTGAATGTCGGCGGTAATTTCAGGAGAAGACTCTCCTGTCGGGGAGTCTGGTAAGGTTATTATTGGAGAAGAATTCTTTGAGGATTTCTTCTTACTTTTAGTATTCACCGTACCAATCATGCCATCAGCTACATGAGACCCCGAAGGAGCAGCAACGATTTGATTCGACTTAGGAAGATCTGCGATCTTCTCGTGTAACGTACCCGACTGAGTGTAAACTAAGTCAAGGTACTGGGCTTGAGCAATGACTTGCTCCTCAGTAACTACTCCGGCCTTAGCTACATCTTTAATAATCTTCGGTAATAATGATTTTACAAACCATTCAGCTAAGATTTGGTCCGGGATAGAAACTTTCACTAATCGCCATCGACGTCTCCATTCATGTATATGATAGGAAATATAAGTGGAGGTCGATTGTTTTAATGAAGTTAATAGCTCCGTGCCGTTATCATATCTGACCGGCAACTGAAAATGAGTTAAGAACGAGGTAGCTAACTGGCTGAAATTGTAAAAAGAGGCTCGCGGCAACTCAATGTACTTCTTGGCCGCGAGACCAATGAGCGTACGCTGGAAAAGACGTAAGTGGATAGAATCATCCGAGATGGAATTTGAGGCACACCAGAGGTGGTAAGTCATCACGTGATTGGACGGATCCTCTCCAGACTTACCTTCGAACTTGGGTATATCACTGGGCAACTTATTTGGCATTGGCGGCCAAAACGGAAGATATTGTATTGGATCGTTCGTTAGGCGCGTCAAGTCAGGTAAATCCAAAGTTGCGATAAACGGTAATTGCCGATTAGGATCCCTAAAATTCTGGGTCACAAGACCAGTCCCAGGAGGAGGATATCCAGGATAACTTGGAACAGGAATCGCATCCGGGATATTATATCCTCCTGGAAAACCAGGATTAACCGGACCGTACTGGGGTTGTTGAGGTTGTTGATAAGTGTACCCAGGATACGGTTGATACTGGTAAACCGGTTGTTGGACAGCAGGACCGAATTGGTACTGTCCCTGGTACTGTTGATAGGTAAATTGAGGTTGAATTGTTACAACAGTACTTAAACCAGGCTGCCCTGCAGGCATCTGGACCGTGGTTTGAATCGTAGATCTGGACAACGGTAAAGATGTCTGAGGAGTGGTTGCAGAGACAGTAGAAACCGGAGCTGTCGATACTCCAGAAGTAAGTGCGGTAGATGTTGCGGTAGTTGCAGCAGTCGTTTGAGATGGAGTACTAGGTGCAATTGGCGACTGAGTAACTACCGAAGTTACAGAAGTTTGAACATTTGACTGGACAGGTTGCGGTTGCTGGGGTGAACCAGAAACTCCGGGTTGTCCAGTTTGAGGTAACAACTGTATACTTGGCTGCAACACTTGTTGACCTTGTGATGGATCCCACACTATCATTCCAGGGTATTGACCCGTAACAGGTTGAGGATACTGAGATCCGTAACCGGACTGAGGATAGGATTGATAAGTGAAAGGCACAGTTCCCATACCTTGAACATATGACTGACCTTGAGGTGGTTGATAACCTTGACTCGAGTATTGACCTTGAGGTTGATAACCTTGGGGTAAATACTGATACTGGGGTTGACCTTGACCTTGAGGTTGATACCCTTGAGGTAAATATTGATACTGAGGTTGACCTTGGGGTACATATTGAGGCTGGGGTTGACCTTGAGGCATGTATTGTACTATGGGTACATACTTTCCTTGAGGTTGCCCCCCAGACACAATTTGTGTACCTTGAGGTTTCCCCCAGGCGTTAGTTGAGGCTGCCCCCCAGGCGGTAATTGGCCACCTTGAGGTTGAGAAACGGGAACTGAACCTGACATCATGTAAATGTCCCCTACACCCAACGGTTTATTACCATTGTTTCCAGCTAATAACCCATGATCAATGGGTTGAGGATATGCCCCCGCAAAGGTACCAGAAAGTGACTGATACCCGGTGGGAACAGAAGGACCGCCATGCAAGAAAGATTCAAGAGATTGAGTGAACACGGACGACTGACCAGACATATTGACAGGAGTATAAATACCTCCAGGTGGAAAAGGAGTACGAGGTGGAGAAAAACCTATCCCTGAGTTGTCTAAATAATTGGTTAACGAAAGGTACCAAGTAGTACTTCTAGGAGGACTGTAAAAGATAGATTCACGCTCCCTTAGATCAATAGTAGGTTGATCTTCAAGGATAGATATGCCTAATTCTTCCTCTGGAGCAAGTTCTTCAATAGCTATCAAACCAGTAGGAAGATTTTCGGTGATGACTCTTTCTACCCTAGGTGAATCTGGTGCACTAGAAGTTGGAGTAACAGGTTCAGATACTTCAGTTTTTTCGCCTATATCACTAGTAGATGAAAAACTACCAGCAAGCTCAGAAACTGCAACTGCCTCAGGATTATAACCTGTTTCTAGACCTTGGTAATCTGGATGGACTACCAACGACGATTCTCCTTCTTCGGGTGAACCTACTTTACTGCCACTAGGAGTAACAAGTACCTTTAAACCTTCGTAATGACTTGGGACGTCTTGAGGAGGCTCACCCCGAAGTCTATGGGATTTCCTCAACAATTCGGCCACAGAAACAACCTCAGGAGACTTGCCCCGAAGTCGACGGGACTGTCTCGGTAATTCCGCCACAGTTAAAAACTTTTAACTACTGCACATGCAAACAAAGTAAAATCTCAAAGCAAAGCACCTAAAGTCTCTAAATAACCAAACAAATTTGAATCACACGCCTAAAGAATCTAGGGCGTCAAACCAATCACAAACAGTAGCCTTCCGGACCAAAAACGCTAGTTGGAGATGAAACCCAACATCGCCGGATTCAGTACAGAAGTGGCGGGTGGAACAGTTACCCTGGCAACCTGCTTAATGAATAGACCGGCACAAGTTCCTCCACTTTAACCGTCTCGAGTGAAGTGAACCCCAATGAAAATCCAAGTGAGTCTAGCCGACATCTGCTCCAGGTACAGTGGGATCTTCCCTCCACCGTCACCTCGGTAGAATCCTAAAGATAATGGTCACTAAGGTTACCAACAGCAAAAAATGCACCTGGGGGAACTGTCTACACTTCGACAGCACGCAAGGGCAGAGTATCAAGCTCAATCCCCTTGCCGGCTCCTTGACAATAATCCAAGGTTTACCGACAAGTGACCCCTGGCTCCTCGACAATGGTTAATTCGAGGTTTACCGTTTGTAATACGTGCATGTCTGGCGTCGTTCCCAACGAGGGAGGATTGATCCCCTCACTGTTTCGGACACGAACTCGTGCTTCTCCTTTAAGAGGAGCTTTCCCAGAGTACAAATGAAACAATTGGATTTATTCTATCACAAGATAAGCTACTTTTTTGGTTTTGTTGTCTTGGAGAGTTAATTACTCTCCTACTCCAAGACACTAGCCTGATCTAAATTGGTGTTTCAGAGCCCTAGTAAATAAAAGTTACTAAGTTGATTTTACTTTAAGCGTTAATTTTATGGTTTTTCTTAAAGACAAAAGGTAGCGGAGATGAAACTGGTGGTGTGTAGACTCGACTCGCAATCACTACAAAGATGCGCCTAAGATGATTTACACTACTTTTCTTTTTCAATGAATCTCCTAACTAAGAGAGTTGGAAAATGCAAATTTTATAGAAAACAACTTTCTTGGCAAAGACAATCAAAGAAACAATTTCTTTATCTTTTCAAAACATACAACTCATGACCACTAATTACTCTACGAAATTTCCTTTTTCTCCCAAAAGTCTACAAATGCTACCAAAGCAAACTTTTTCCAAAAGAATTTTTTGTTTTTTCTATATTAATAAAGCAGATAAAACCTATTTATCAAATGAAATTTAACAAATCTAAAACAATCAAATCAAATTCACTCAAAAGCAAATTAAAAGGAGATTTACCTAAAAGCAAAAAATAATGAGGACAAAAGCCTACAAGGATAATTCCTGGATGTTTTACTCAGTCAAAATGCAACTAAGGATCAGTTCATGCAGAATCATAAACTAATAAAAAAACAAAATCTAAATCTTTTTGTTCTTTTTTCTCAAGAATGAAATTCAAGGTTTTAACAAACAAACTTTTCGAGATTCGCAAAGAGAAGACACAAAGGTAGGTCTCTCACAAGGGCGACTTCTATGACAGGCCCGACTCCTAAGAGGACTGACCAAAACCAAGGAGATCCAAAGTTTGACAACCTCTAACGCCAAAGTCACTACAGGACCAGTTAAAAATCAAACCCTAAGGCAAAATCCCTATGAATTCCACCAAAACCCTCGACACTAACGGGACAAGTTCAGGTGAAGATCTCTGACAGAAAACTAATGGATCTGGGCAGTAAAAACAAAGTAAAAACAAAATCTAAAGAGCAAAAAGAGGAAAAATGGAATTTTCTAAAATTTGACAGGGGTACGCAGGTGATCTGTTGACACAGGCATGGGTACGCCCTGTGCACAAAGACGCAGTGTGTACAAGTACGCACTGTGTCAAACTCAGAGACTGCGTACTTCTGGCAAAGCTAAGAAAAATAAACATCTAAATTGACTCTAAGCTAACCCACCCAAATACACAGTTAGACAGCCAAAAATCAGAAAACAAGCGATTTTTCTCAGACCAAAATATCAAATCAAAAAGAACTCAAACACATTCATGGATTCCCCAGCGGAGTCGCCAATTTGTCACACAGAATGAGTCGTTAGTGCAGACACAACCGACCTCCCTAGAAGCCTAAGACTTTCTAGTGACAAACAAGACAAATAAGAGCAATCCTTCTCTAAATATGCTTTTACAATATGAGAAATCAAGTTTTTAGATCCTACCTGTAACCCAACGCTGTTGTAGTAGTCCAGCTTCGTTGATCCGGATGAGCTCCTCCTTCCCTTCGAAACCTGCATTCACTAACAATCAAACGATTAAATAGCACCTGAATATCACATAAAATAAAACATATTTAACATATAGACCAAGGAGTATATGAAACAACTCATAAATAACAAATTGTTGAGAAGAATGGACTAATTTGTATTAAAAGGTAACAAAAGGAACCATTACAACCTGAGCCTTGGTGTTGCGCAAGTCCCTCCCAGGGTCCACAAGAGTTCTCCTTTACTCTGATCAGCTCACCCACTTCCAAATAGAACAAGCAAAGATGGTAATCTCTCCTCACAAGCTTCTACAAGGAAGTCCTAATTCCAGCAGCATCTACCCTTAGGAATATTCAGCTTTCAACCTCCCCTCCCTTTGGCCCAATGCCTGTATTTATAGTGCTCTAGAGCAAGTTATTCAAGTCCACCATTAATGGGATAAGCCCCTCTTTGGATGGGATAGCTCCCCTCTTGATGGGATAATTTCCTCTTTGGTAGGGATACATGAACCATCTGGAGGCGCTTCATACACGTCAAACAAGCTTCTAGAAGACTCTAGAAATGACCACAAGTAACTTTTTTAGAGTGAAACTTGCACCTTTTGACCTTTACAGGAGTACGCACCCACCCCTTTACATACAGAGCGTGCAGGTACGCAGGTATTGTGAACTTGGGTTGCGTACACGCATGTAAGGCTAAGAGAAACTGTGTAACAGAGATAATTGACTTTAAATGACTTTTCTCTCTTTCTTGAAGTTTGACATGAAGAGCAGAGGCATGAGACTTGCCAAGGAGGATAGTATGACAGTGGATGGAGCCATACTAACTGCAAATAGTCATGGTGACATTTTTTAGTGTAACACTCGGGAATATGGAGTTCAGGCATAGTTCTGCATGCCTCTGTGACTGCTAACACCAATCATGAACTGTGCACCTAGAGCGCCCTCTTTTTCTTCCAAAATATGTGTCTTCTCAATGAATAGCTGTCAATTATTCACCTTGATCTCACTGATAGCACTAAGTGCTCGCTATTCCCGAAGGTGAAGCTCTCCAGCAATTCCATGTAATAATTCATGCAATGTCTCTAGTTGTATTGCGACAAGGTTCAGGCCCATTTTCGAGATGCTATCAAGGAGGGTGTGTTGTTCCTTGATCTTAGCAGATACTCAACCTGTATGCAAGGGGAATACTCGCACATCCATCGTCGGCCACAGAACTAGCTCCACACCTGTGCTTTGTTCTTGTAACGAACTGCCCGTTGTGCCACTCACTTTGTCGACATATGCTTGGAGCTTAGTTGCATGGAGCTACAACTCTTGAAGATCCTTCTACACTCCTCCTATGATCTGAATGTACTACTATTCCAATTGCTACAGTATTTCTATGGTGACTTCTCTGACTTTATCACCAATCTCATAAAGATCAGTTTCTGTGGGAACCAGGAGCTCAACCTATGTTTTGTGCGCCCTCTGCTTCTTCCTTGATATCTCTTGTTGTTCCAACTCTCACCTTTTCACAACGAAGGGGGTACGCTGCCCTTCCTCACCTCCACTGCCTTGCCCTGTTTATGTTTCTGTTGCTGTTGAAGGTGACATGTCACCTTTCTTGGTCTCACACTGCTCCTACTATGCCTTCTCCTCGGTAGCATATTCCTCCTCGACCTGAGCCTTTTCTACAACATCTTTCTTCTTTTGCGCAACCAAGTTCTACACAACCTGCTTAGCTGCCTCCTTCCTTTTCTTTGTGGCCACACTCTCTACACCTGTGCTTGGCCCAAAGGGGCAAGCCACTCAGCTGGCTAGCATGCCACTACCTCTTGCACATCAGTCTCTGTAACCAAATAGGGCAAGTCATACCACTTTTGTGATGGATCCTTGCGCGCTTCGAAGTAAACTTTATGGAAGTCAGCTTTGAAAGTTGCGTAGTCTAACAGTTATTTATACAAGGTTGGGGACAAGCTTGGCCTTTGGTTAACTGCCATTCGAAGACTTGCTTCCATCAAGACACAAAAAATATTCGTTTCTGTGATGCATGCGAGGTCCATCTTGGCCCATAGGGAGGCAAACTACACTGCCTCCAACAATACGTTTTCCAAACAAGGAAATTGGCTATCCTCTGGTAGCTCCCATGCAACCAACACAATGGAGAGAAGCAACCAAGTGTAATAAAATAGTTTGGTGTCATCCTGGGCCTTGTATAAATTCACGAGGAACCCTTTACATAGGTATCTCGACCAATTGAATAATACGTCTTTCGCGCACTGAGCCGCTAGAGATACTACAGGCGCCAGAACCTCATCTGTGAGACACTTCCTCATCAACTTGCTAGCCAATATCTACGTGGCTAATTGAACTACAGGGTCGTTGATTGACAGGATGGAGTATCCTCGCACCTTCTTCACAAGTTTATAATCGTTTTTCATGTGCTTAGACAACTCCTTCTATCTTGTCTTTCCACCAAACTCCTTGTCCAGATTTAGCCCTTCATGCAACAAGTGTGTAATCCTATGAATCATCATATCTGTGATGGGTATAGGACCTCCTAGCCATAAACACCCATCATGTACCAGAGTGAGCAACTGGCATATGCAAGTGGTGTTAATTGGGGTGTGGTGGTAATGGGGCACCCAAAGCAAGTTGAGCATCCCAGATTGCTTAACACCGTAGGCCCAATCCTATGTTTCTAGCATTGTCACACCTGTGCCTTCATAATATACATGCTTCATGAAGTTATCCATCACTAAGTGTGGGAACTTAGCTTGATCTACTAAATCTTAGTCCTCCATCTTGAGTAACGAGACTCACGCGAGCCGCGGTCCTTCAAAATGAACCTACTCAGGTAGTAGGGGTGTGGAAATGACAAATTTCTCAGAGTCTAGGCCTTTTGGAATCTTTGTCTTTCCCTTCTTCGGAGGGATGTACTAAGGGACCTTTATGATGGGATTCACTCCTTTGGCATCAACATCTTCTATCCCCTAGACTTCTTCTGCCTCCAGGTCTACAACCTTGTCTTTTCCTTCGGCCGACTTCTTGTCTTTGTTTTGTGTTGGTGTCGCGTTATGCTTCCTTGGAGAAGTGTAGACTTGCACTAACTTTTTTTCTTGTCTTGTGCTATGGGTTGTTTTTCCTTTTCCATGAACTACTTTGGCCTGGTCGACCTCGGCATCGTGGGTACTACAGGTGTGGCTTCACCACTGGACACTTCTGGTCCCATGCCTTCAAATACAATGACTTCCCCACTCAAAACATTTGCGGCATTGGTGGCAGTCATCTTATCTATAAATAACTCATGGGCATCAAGAGAAACATCTATGTGGGCGAAGAACTCTTCCCAAAATTCTCAGGTCATAAGTGACAGACAGAAAGTTTCAGAAAAAACTCCAAGTGTGCAAAGTGTTCTCTGATGGACCAACCTGCGTAATTACAGGGGTTTTTTAATTCAAATCCGACCGTTCCCCCCAAATTTTTACCATTAATGTAGTTTTGGCGGAAGATATTCAAAGATTTTGGTCTTAAATGTCACCAACCTGCTCCTCTTTACCGTCTTCTGGCTATCAAGTCATGAATAGTGACTCCAACGGTCACTTTCGTACTATGTTGCATAGTACTCCTCTCCATATCGCCACTCCCAATGTGCAGCTCCATATGTTGCAACTCCACAATTTTCCACGCAGCCCACCTGCTACGTCATCCTCGAACCTTGGCAGTGTAGTTTATAGTCCCGCGCTCCCTTGCAACTACTTGGAGCACTAAGACTGTCCTATCGCCATATAGTCATTGTGAAAGATTCCTTGTACATGGCTTCAATCGACTTCCGTTCACTCTTCACAGAAAAGGATCCCCATTTAGCTTCACGAGCTAAATTGTACCTCCATCTATAGCTTCTTTGATAATACATGGTCCTAGCCAATGCATTTGAAATTTCCCTAGAAATTTAGTGAATTTACTATCATATAACAAAACCAGATCATTTACCTTAAACGTGCGAAGCTTGATGTGTTGATCGTGCCATGCTTTTTCATGTTCCTTATGTACTTGCTGATGGAATATAGCCAAGAATTGGTACTCTTCAAGCTCCATAAGCTACGCAATTCATTCCTCCAAGGCTTCGCAATCTGCCATATTCGTGAGTGTCGCTATGCGTAGACTAGGCACGATATACTCCATTGGCATAATAGCTTCTATGCCATTTACCAATCTAAAAGGTGTCTTCCCTGCCAACTTTTTATAAGTAGTCCTATAAGCCCATAGAACTACAGGTATGCACACATCCCAATCATTTCATTATGCATTGTAGATCTTCATCAGTGTGTTCTCCAAAATTTTGTTGAGGGCCTCCATAGTTCCATTCGCCTACGTTTGATACGATGTACTCTTCTGATGGTAGAATTGGAACTCCTCGGTCAACGCACTGATTGTCTCATTTAAAAAGTGCATACCTCAATCGCTCATCAACACCTTCGGGTAGCCAAATCTATTTGACACATACTCAAACAAGAACTTCACTGGTGTAGCCCCTATACAATCCTTAACTACCTGTGCCTCTGCCCATCTAGTTAGATATTTTGTCATGGTGATGATATAGCGCACCTGTCTTCTTTCCTGGGGGCTAAATGTGCCCAACAAAATCAATTGCCCATTTTTCAAATGGTTGTAAAGATACTTTAGGATTCAGTGGAAACTTGTCCCTCTGTGATGGTCTGACGGTTCATTGACATGCATCTCATGCCCTGTAGTATGCTTTGGAATCCTTATGTAGCATTGGCTACCATAGACCTGTGCGCAAAATATTCTATGCAGTCACCTTTCCTACATAATTTCTTCATGCTACCCCTCCATGGGCTTTAGTAAGAATGTTATTTCTCTCAAAATTTGGCACATATCTTCGCAATATCTCATCTGCATCCATATTATATAAATGTCTTGCAATCACTGAAAATTCTATCACACACACTACTAGCTCCTTATTTTGTTTTCTTCTATACCCTTCTCGTGCCATCCCCATAGTCATAAAGTGAATAATATCTACAAAATGATTGTCTCCTATGCGCTCCACAAAGAGCTGTGCGTCTAGAAACCCTTCCTCCAAATTAGTAGGTTCCTCTCTTTTTTTGATCTACGACAAATGGTCAGGTCTTGCATTCAACCTCCCTGGCTTCTCAATGACCTCAAAGTCATATTCCTGGAATAGCAGCAACCATTGGGAGATCTGCTTGCCCAACACAGGCTTATTGACTAGGTATTTCATGGTAGAATGATCTATGTACATCTTGAAATGTTTTCCCAACAGATAGTTCCTAAACTTTTGAAGTGTGCACACCATAGCCAGTCCTTCGCGCTCCATCGTTGAGTAATTATTCTCGTCCTTTAATAATTTCCTACCTTCAAAGGTTATAGGATGGTCCACCTCTCCTTCCCCAGCCTATGTGACCACTGCACCTAACGCAATGCAAGAAGCATCGACATGTACATGGAATTCCTTCTTCCAATCAGGGAAGACCAAAATCGGCGCGGTGACCATCTTCTCTTTCAACACATCCAAACTGAGCTAACATTCTTCATCCCAACAGAATGTAGCATCCTTCTTCAACAGTTTCTCCATGGGCATGGTAATCTGAGCATAAGCCTTGATGAAATTCCTGTAATATCCTATATGTCCTAGTGTTGTGCGTAGCTTCTTGACGCTCCTTGGGGCCTCCAAATTTACTATCACTACAATTTTGGTAGGGTCCACCATTAGCCTTTACTTGCATACCACATTACTCAACAAGATCCCAAAGGGGACACATAACAAACATTTCTTCAAATTCAGCGTGATCTGGTATCTGTGACTCGTATCCAACATCAAACGAAGACTTGCTACATGGCACTTCACTAAACCAAACACCATCCAATCATCAAAGTACACCTCCAAGAACTTATGGATGAACTCCTTAAATGTCACTATAACTACGCAAGAGAATATCGCAGGCGCATTCTTAAGCCCAAACAACATCATCGTATACTGGAAACAACCCCATTCTATTGCGAAGGTTGTTTTTCTCCTATCTTCTAGCGCGATCTTAATCGGATGGTACCTAGAAAACCCATCAGTGAATGAGTAGCCCTCCTACCCTCCAACATTGTCCAATGCTTCATTTTTAAACGAAGTCAGGAATGGATCATGGACATATGCATCACTAAGCTTCCTCAGATCTATGGAAATCCTTATTTCATCCATGTGTTTCTTCTCCTGTACCAGCATGGGGCTTACTCAATTAGACTCTTCCATGGGTTCTATGATGCTGGTTGCCAGCATCTTATCTAACTCCAAGAAAACCTTTTCCTTATACTTAGGATTCAGGCAATACGACCTTTGCTTAATAGGCTTCATGACCGGCTTCAAAGTGATCTTCATGATGCCTAAGTCACCTATTATTCTGTTTAGGTCTGAAAACTTGGTAGGAAAAAGATCCCGGTACTCGCAGAGTAACTCAACAAGTTTATCCACTATGGCATCATCCCATTAATCATGAATCTTTGCAAACTTTGGTTCTGCTTCAGTCTCGATGCTTACTTGCTTGGTTTTCAACGGCATGGTGATGTTCGGGTTCTCTATCTGTGGACCTTTGACTTCACGATGCCCCTCTGCCTCTGGAATATTAATATTTCTAGGATCATCATCCTCCCCTTCAAATATCACATTATAACATTCCAACGCATGGCATAGCTGGGTACTCCAATTTGGTTTTACCCATTCCAGAGGTTCTTGTGGTATTGTGAAGATCACTGCCTTAATCTCCTACGGAGCTTCATCAATGCACTCGAACCCATCTTCAAAACTTAAGGTCATTAAGAATCCTTCCCTCAATATATCCCATTCCATGGTGCCATGGTGGAGCTCCATCTCCAAATACCAGTTCATAGGAATTTTGTCTAAAGTATGACAGAATAAATGTACCCACTCTGACTATGGCTCTGTTCCATATGCTTTAGTCCATTTCGCTAGGTGATCGCATGGATCATCTATCCCATCATATTTCTCAGTAAATCGAATGTTAGGGCGACCAAACCACAACCTCATCATCCTTCTGTAATCTTGCCATCCATCAAAGATATCCTTGTTCGTACCCCACCACCTTGCAGGAGTAGCGTGCAGTGCTAAATCTAGCGCTTAGAAGCGGTGCTGCTCAAGGACTTCATGCTCAAACGCATCACCATGCTAGTTAAACCATCATAATAAGGTAAATTACTTAGCTTTGTAAAAATGCAGTACAATGATTTAGTCATCATGTTGCAATGCAATGTAGATACTTCATGTAGCCTATTCTTCTAGTTCTCCAACTCTTCATTTGAATCCGAGGTAGAAGAACTTTCCCGGTCCCATGCAATCCTTCCATCTATCATTGGATTGATCCAGTGTTGGTCCTGTGCTGTTATTTTGTAGATCTGATCCAATTCATCATCACTTTCTTCATATTCATGGATAGGTTCAATATAGCGTGACCCTTCTGTAGGGTCCAACTGTATTACAACTCGAAGCAATTTTCATTCAAATGACATTGTCCTCTTCTTCAAGTTGATGACTCCATTCATGTCAATGACCCAGTCAATTCCCAGGAGCGTGAGGTATGGATTGCTTTCATCAATGATCTTGATCACCTGAAAGTTATCTAGTGTGCTTGCTCCTTTAATATCAACAATTACCCCATATAATCGTCCCATAGGGATGATCTTCTATTGGTTCGCCATTTTGAGCTGAATCGGAGACCAATCCAGTGTAGGTCTCCCCATTCTTTCCCATGTCTATTTAGGAAAGAATTTCATGTCAGACTCCAGATCCAAAATGACCTGTTCCATCTCATATTCTCCTATTTGCAGGTGAGCCTCATCTCGCAGCATGTTCTAGCCTTATGCTTGCCAATTTTTCTTACTATGCGGTGTCCATCAGGGTCATTTTCCTTGCTTTCACATTTGTTTATTAACTCTTGTAGGCCTTTCATAGCATTTGTATCATGCAGTAGTTTCATGTAGGTCTCCAAGAATGTGGTAGGCACAGAGGGATCAACCTCTAGAGGCACATTGGTTTTTCGTACTTTGTTCTAGCTTCCTGAGGTGGAGGCCTTAATGAAGCTCTTCTTGGCTTCCATAAAGGTTTTCTTTGTGCGCTCCAAATCAAAACCAACCTCCTTTTCTAGGGCCTTGCGGACCCACCCATCCTCTTTAGGTTTTTTTTCTCTATGATCTTCAGTCATTATTCTGCTCCTCAACACTATATTCACATTCTGATCTTCCTCGCGGGGCTCAAATCTCATCATCTATAAGTTATGCATAGGTTGTTGAGGTTGTGCCTTTTTCTCCAGCATCTTGGCCATCAACAGAGGGCATTATTCTATAGTGTGGTCAAACTAGATGCGGTATTGACATGATGGGCATGTCTGATTCTAACAATACCACGCATAGTGCCCTCGTGTTCCACAATTATAGCATATAACTTGTCTGCGACCTCTACCAGGTCCTCCTCCTCCACAGCCTCTTCCTCTTCTCTGATAACCTTCGCGTGCTCCCCTGATGCCTTGATTGGAGGCAGTGTTTCTGTTTGCATCCGGTATGTAGGTGTTCTTTCCATCATCAACTCATAGTTGCGACTATGGCACTCATCATGGCCCACATATTTACAGAAGTCATAGAACAACTACTGCGTTGTATGAATGAAATTTTGAAGCAAATGTTAATTATTCGTTGCGTTTTTTCCATCCACCTAAAAATTAGCGCACCATAGCACAACCCACATGCTCGGTCTTGTTGGGGCTTATGGATTCAAGGGAATTGATCCCCCTCCTATAATATAATTCATGAATATAGGGCAGTGGTCTTTGTCGTGCCCCTGGCTCTTGCATTTTAGACACCGAAATTCTGCGTGCACCTCTAGTTTAGTCTCCTTCTCTTTATCTAGGTTCTGCAATTCCAAGAAAAGGCTCTACATCTGGGAGTGAATCTGATGTACCCCCAAGGTTAGATCTTGGATAGGCATTGCATGCAAACTCATTGCAATTTCCAGGGCTTCTGCCTAAGTTCCTATCTTCTGTTGTAACAAAGCAATCCTCAAGTGGGGCAGAAGTGAGGCCATAAACCACTAGTGGTGTTGACCATCTGTGAGTTGCATATTAGCTCCTCGAATTACACATTTCAGCCTTTGATCTAACTCCCTAGGCATCTCATCAACCCTCATCGTGATCTCCTTAAATCCAACTACTTATTGTGAGTCAGACTTAGGCTTACTAAACTCTTTGTTTAAAACATCCTTAGTCTTTGCAAGCGTTGCCACAGGATGATCAGAACAATACTTAATATACTAGGTTAGTGCGCAATCCTACAAAGTGGTAACCAAATGTGCCTTCTTTATATTATTGTCAGTAATCTATTGCGCTGTCCAAACAACATTTGCAAAAAAACTCTTCGCTCCCTATACCCTTGAAAATCCGCGGCTTCATTGTATTCAACATGTTGAACGGTGGTGGTGGTGGTGGAGGTGTGGGCGATTTGTATGCGGTGGAGCTTGAAGTGGAGGTGGAGTGGATGGATGATGCATTCGAGGAAACCCCTGATTGATTAGCTGTTGTGGGGAAAAATGCCTATGCAGGATGATCCTATCCACCTAAGGTGTGACAGTGCCTTAGCAACAAACGAGTACAGCTATTCTGGTTTCTTCCTTTATGAAATGTGAAAGAAGAGAGATCAATAGACTTACCGGTGTCTTCCGTTTGTCCCTCGATCCGGTCTCTCTTCTCTTTGGGAGTTCACAGCTACTTGCCTTCTTGCTTGTCCAGCTTCAACGGGTTCCTGCAAGATCACAAGAGAACAGCTACTTGCGACAAGAGAACAACTACTTGCGACAAGAGAAGAACACTACACAAAGACAGATATTCACATTCATAACTAGTTTAGGATTAGAAATAAACCAAATACACTAATGCAATCATACATCAAGAATACATGAGAATATAGGAGAAACCAAGATAGCTTTATTGATGAATAACAAGGTTCAGGAAGAGATACAACCCAGAGGGCTCCAATCCAGTATCTCCTTCCCAACAAATGGAATTCCTATCTTCACCCCCTTCAAAGCATTAAGCACCCAATGATTCCAATCTCAAACCAACAGCAATTCTTTGCAATAACAAAATTCCAGCCTCTAGATCTCATGGAGGAGAGATCCATATATAGATGTTTGGAGAGAGGATGAGTCAGCTTGAGATCTGACTAGTGTCCTCTCCCTCTGTCAGTTCTTGAGTCCACTTGGAGGTTCTTGCTTCCACTTG
Organism: Pinus tabuliformis; assembly: GCA_031772625.1. Lineage (NCBI taxonomy): Eukaryota > Viridiplantae > Streptophyta > Pinopsida > Pinales > Pinaceae > Pinus > Pinus tabuliformis. The sequence continues at coordinate 1,074,529,484 of CM062818.1, forward strand.
GAGATTTGGAACCTCTTACTCATCACCAGTCGAATTCCCTGAGGCAAGTGTCATTTTGGAAGCTTCCTGGGTTTTTACACCTTGAGAAATGAGCCTGCCACATGTCCACTCTCGTTCAGCGCAGGTAGCCAGTGTTCCAGTTGACATTGCAGGTAGCCAGTGTTGGCTTTGACATTCAGCGCAAACAGCTAGTGTAGCCACTGAAATGATCCTGAATTGACTTGTTTTTGAGCAGTTTCTGGTGGAGAACTTCTGTGAATTGCTGTGGTTTGTTAGCCTTGTTCCCCTAGGGGTAGGAACAACATGTTTAGGGACTTTGGATCCCTTAGATTATGGACATTTCATGCTCAATTCTGTAAGGCACAAAAATTTCTATAACAGTTGCCCCCTAAAGTATGAGGTTGTTTATCAGGTGAAATGCTTTATCAGGGGGATCCGAAGTTCATACAATGCTGAGAGGAGACCTGTAATAAAATACAATACAATACATTATTTTTCATACTGCTTTCATGATCTAGCTGAGGCGGGCATTCCCATGCTCAGCTTTATAAATTCATTTTTCTGTACATAGAACAGACAACTGTCTGATGGTAGACTGATAATTTTGATGAAATTATCATCCTTTGAGTAGGATGATTATCTGTTGTAATGATGTACATGTCAATGTCTTTATCTTTCCTGAATATATATCGCAACCCGGATGGATGAAACTAGATCCGGGGTCTTCAAACTCGTTCGATCTTCACTCTAAGTACAAGTCGATCCATGTGAGAAATGTTCTGAAGTCGAACATGGAAAGACATCGCTTGATTACTGGTCAATGATGTAAACCGTTAACAAGCGCGAGAGGAATCACCGATAATGATAATGACCCTCAAGGTACTGCAGTACAATTCACGTGGTGTGAATAAAGGACTTGGCGTCGAACACCACGCAAAATCTTTCGGTCGAAGGTCATTGATGTATACCTGTCGCCGGAAGTGAGAAACTTGCCATTGAGGCATGCAAGCTTCAAAGTACTGAAGGGGTTGTTCCTAGATCAACTTCTTGGATAATGAGCTGATGTCGACAAGAAGCGATCCGTCAAAGGAGGGCCTTAATGAATCCCACATCAGTGACACGGAACGGAGCTAATGATTTTAATGGAGGTGAAAATGATCTGTGACATATGATTCAGGGTGGCGGTCATGAAAGGATGAAGGATAATGTATGGCAGTGGATGGGACACGGTTGACTTTTCTGAACGACTTCTCTTGAACATATGGCGACACTGATGCGATGGATTGGTAGCATTACCCCAAATATGGATGGTATGGCGAGACCATGGATGTGACCGGTGAATGAAACAACCCAACCTGATTGTGGTACGGAGGAAAAGTGTCATGTTCAAGAGCGACTTGCTACCATCAAAGTTTTCTTTAGTTTCTCCCAATTTTTCCCCAGTCATTGCTGACCAGTACCTCTTTATTTTTGTCAAGCTTGAGGAGGATAACATATGCTTGTTCTATAACCTGCCCTTCGGGCAAGCCCATCGCTATGTTTTAACGAGCTTAGCGATAGTGAAACTCGTTCTCGTCTAAAGACAAGTTTGTCTCTATTTAATGATTTTAACGAGTTGGAAGGCCAAGGACTCGGCAATCTTTTCATATTTTACGAGTCAGTTGAAAAGAGCTTAAAGAAGACTCGTCTTTTGAGGAACGAGTGATAAACAGGGCTAGCAGCTGATTCCAGGTACAGGTTGGAATTTTCCAATCACGGCAGTGTCACAAGGATGGCTAGGTGAAAACACTCTTCGCAGCTGTTCCTCAAAATGGGTAAACAATCATATGGAGGTGAACGATCAGCCAATGGGAAAGTGGAGGTGACGGTGCAAACACGACCAAGGCTTTAATGGTTGATGATATTACATTCACAATGGTTATTTACCGGGATAGTTCATTTTTTAACGAGCTTAAATGCGGGTTGAAACATTTGCTCGATCTTATGTTTATTTTTTAACGAGCATGAACTATGTGCTAAAACTGCTCGGATCTTGCATTTATTTTTTAACGAGCATGAACTTTGTGCTAAAACTGCTCGATATTATATGGTCAAATTTTTTATTTTTACCATCACTAGCTTTGCCCTTTTCAAAGATAGTACTGTATCCTCAATTGCTGCATCAAACTAGTTAGAAATGAATAACATTTGCATGAAAATGAGATTGGAACCCTAATATTTCGCTTTGAACTACGTAAAAATAAATTAAAAGGTGTTTTTACCTCTCATTTTACCATTTCATTTGAACTTGGTTTGTTGGAGCTTTGGAGGTGCCTCTTCCCCCTTGATTTTCACCAGCTGATTCCGGGAGATTCTGTGGATGATTTTCGACGCCGTCTGGACTAGGTAGGAGCTAAACTATAGCTCTTTCTTTTCATGGTTTCCTTTTTCTATTCTGTGCCTGTTTTCCTGTTCCCATGAGCCCCTGGGGTTTTGCTAGGGCGCTCTACCATCAGCGCAGGCAGTCCATTCGAGCCCTGCGTTGAATGTCAAGCTGCATGAAGGCAGTTTGACCTTCAACGCAGGTAGGACACTAGCCAGTTGCGTTGAGCATAGAAAAACAGCTCTATTGCACAGTTTTTGATGAAATTTTGCCAGTTTCTCATCAAATCCAGGATCTTACTCTTTCTCTTGTTTGTTTTGCAGGGACTTTTGAGCAAAATGACCCTCACATGGCGAGAACGAGAACATGAAGAAGAGGACATGATTGCCCTCCATGACCCTGTCACGGTGAACGCGCTGCGGAACTGTGGCCTGCTGAAGTTCTTCCGTATCTCTAGTATGAGAGCACATATCTCTTTACTGCAGCATATGCTTGATGCTTGGGATCCTATTAACCAAGTATTTCAGATCAGGAGCAAATCCATCCATTTGACCGTGGTAGACATTTACTTCTTGACTGGTTTGTTGAGGTGGGGTGCCCCCATTTCTTTGTCAGGTTCGGCCCGAGGGAATGAATCCGTGAGAGATTATGTCCGCCAGTATTGTAGGGAAGGATCCCAGCCGAGTAGAGACGGCAAGGTGGTTATCCGTGAGATTACTGACAGGTCCCTCAGGTCCATTCTATATACTATTGGTAGGATGGCTGGTAGCGCATCTCTTCATGTTGCCAACAGATCTTATGTGCAGCACGCCTTGGAGTGTCTCCAATCGAAAGTATTCAACTGGTGTGATGCAGTACTTCTTCAGATGAAAAGTTAGTTGAACAAGGTAAAGGACGGGAAGCTGAAGAACTTTGGATTTGGTTCTATTCTGACTGCCTTTGCCTTGGAGAAAATACCACTGATGTAGCCTCAGTATATCGCACTCGACTTGCCTTCTCCTACCGAGCCACGCATGCAGAGATGGGTTGATCACATGTCTAGGCATGCTGGTCAATCTCAGATTTCTTTCACTGATACCTTCTTCAGGTGGTTCGAGTGTCAGGAGATGGTCTATTCCGAGTATCCATATGTTGGTATGGATTTCCGAGGTGATCCGGACTTGGTACTGCCGGATGGCGAACAGTGGGGCGCTATTGGTAAAATCTTTGACCATATTACTGTTTACTATTCTTATTTATAATGTCCTTGTGCTTTATTCTATCAAGACTTTAATCAAACTCATGTGTGCATGCAGATGTTGGTCCTGTTCGTCCAGCAGTTCGCCCGAGAGCGCCAATTTCTGCCCCAGCAGGGGAGACTGCTGGGAGAGTTATTCTCCGCGACCTTGACGTAGCCGAGACCCTTACAGCTGTGCAGGAGCAGGTTGATAGCCTTACTCTCGGCATTCTCGATGTGAGGATTGATGAGTTACCTTTACAGTTTCAGCGGCATACTACTGGTGTGCCTAGACGATGGACTCGTCTCTTGCGCATGATTGCACAGGCCGTGACGTGCTATCATGAGCATCACTAGACTAGGGTGCCCCCTAGCATTTTTGAGTTTTTGGTTCATATGACCGATTTTTGTCTTGGTTACAGAACATTATGTATAAACGATAAACAACTTATATATATATATTTTTATTTTCGAGTTTTATTCTGGTTGAGTTATATGATCCATATGTACAACATTGATGATGTGTCTCTTTTTATAAATGTCGCAAATGTCTATCTAACACATAGTTTGCTAATGAGTCGGTTAATGTGTTTAAGTTTCTGGAAATATGCTGGTATTGAATTGAATCAAATTGTCTTTCCAAAATCTTAACCCTTAGGAACATGCGATAAATAGCTGGATTACGAATGGAATATATACCATTGAGTTGTAGTATTACGAGTTGTGAGTCTATCCTGACAATTAGTCAGCGTATACCATGGGTGATGGCATTAGAGAGTAGTTCTATCAACGTGCTATACTCAGCGATGTTATTCGTTGATTTCCCAATACACACACCTCTGAAACTTACTAACTCGCCGCTTGGATAAAAAATGGCCCAGGCTGCGGAGGACAGGTTCCGCGAACTATGACTCGCTCCGTCGGCATATCCAACACATGTCTCCAGAAGGTTTGACATCTGCAATAAATGTAAAAAGTTGGATCACTCGACCAAAACAAATACTTTAGCGAAAACAAAATACAACAAAAGCATACAGGTTACTATTTAAGCATAGTAACGCTTGAGGTACAACCCATTACGGGGTTGCGCCAGTGGAATTCCGTCATAATCCATTAACTCGTAGGCTCCTTTTGCTAACACTCGTTTAACAAAATAGGGGCCCATCCATAAAGAATTAAATTTACCTGCTCCCAATTTATCGGATTCTTGGTCATAAAGCAAGACCAAGTCACCTTCTGAGAAGACACGGGGTTTGACATTTTTGTCGAACTGCGCCTTGAATCATTTCTTATGGGCTTCGTTAGCCAGAGCGGCTTCACGACGGGTTTCATCCAATTGGATTAATTCCAAGAAATGAGCCTCTTCTTCCGAAGTTCCGGGGAGGAGATCAATTGCGAGTTTAAGCGACGAAATTTCACACTGGATTGGCAAGACTGCTTCCAGGCCATACACCAATTGGAAAGGTGTGAACCCGGTTGCGTTCTTTATCGATGTTCGGTAAGCCCACAAGGCTGAGTACAGGATTAGGTGACACCTTCTTTTGTGAACCTCGATCATCCTCTGCAACATACGCTTCAGGACCTTGTTGATTGCTTCAACTTGTCCGCTGGCTTGCGGATAATACGGGGTAGAGCTGTCGTGAGATAGCCCTAGCTTGGCAACTAATTCAACCATCATGTGATTGCGAAAATGCGACCCATGATCTGTAACTATGACCTGTGGTACGCCGAGCCTGGCGACTATATGATTGAAAAAGAAAAGGGCAGCTGTTTCACCAGTGTTATCTAATGTAGGCATCGCCTCGGCCCATTTGGTAAAATAGTCAACAACGACTATAATATACCCATGCCCCCCGGTCGAGGTGGGGTTACATGTCATGAAATCGATGCCCCATTTGGCGAAAGGCCCAACAACAACTATTGGCTGTAAAGGTGTGGGCGGTCTTCTGGTTTTGCTATCAAAAATTTGACAAGCATGGCAACTTCTGACTGCAGTTATGCAATCTTTGAACATGGTTGGCCAGAAGTATCCTGCTCGTAAGATTTTCTGTGCTGTAGCATATCCAGATTGATGCCCCCCACACGCTCTTGAATGACACTCATTCAGGGCTTTTTCGGCCTCTTCATGGGTGAGGCACCTCCTCAGAACTGTATCGATACCACAACGGTAAAGCGTATCACCGACGATCATGTAGTTTTTCGCTTGGTATCGTATACGTTTCTGTTCTGAGTGAGAGGTGTCAGGCCTGAATTTTTGGGTTTGGAGATAAATTATTATATCTCCATACCACTCATTGCTTGCAGATATTAGAAACAAACTTTCGTCCACGATTGACTCTTCTGATGTTTCATCGTTGGACGACGATGGGAGATTGCACAATAATTCTGCGAAAACTAAAGCTTTCTTTGATTTGGATTTGACAAATTCCAGATCAAACTCTTGAAGGATCGCTATCCATTTTGAATACTTGCCCCCCAACAACTGTCGCGACAATATATAAGTCATGGGGTTGCAATCTGATAGAATGGTAGTTTTCTGAAAGAGGACATAATGTCGAAATCTTTGTATCGCTTGAACAGCAGCGAGTGCTAGCTTTTCAACATAAGAATATTTGCTTTCTGTATCATTCAAGTTTTTACTTAAATAATATATAGGATGTTCAATTCCATCGACTTCTTGAACTAAAACCATCGCAATGGTCGTATCTGATGCAGCCAGATATAGGTTAAAATCTCTTTGATAGTCCAGGGCATACATTAATGATGCTTTTACTAGAGAATCTTTCAGAGCATCAAAGGAAGCTTACGCCACCTGATCCCAGACAAAAGGTACATCCTTTTTCAAAAGACGAGTATAACCTTTAGCAAGTTCTGCGTAATTTGGAATGAACCTCCTCAGAAAGTTTGCTTTCCCTTGGAGTTTCTGAATCTGAAGCAAATTTGAAGGTGGAGGCAAATTAATGATTGCCTAAACCTTGCAAGTGTCGAGCCGAATCCCATCCTTAGAGACTACAAAGCCAGGTAAACGACCAGAACCGACGCAAAACACACATTTGTGCGGATTGAGTCTTATCTTGTAGTGTCGACAACGTAGAAATATCGCTCTTAAATGCTGCGGATGATCAGTCCGCTTTCGCGAATGAGCCGGAAGGTTGTCGAGATATGGTTGAACGATGTTCTTGATGTCATGGAAGGCATAATTCATTGCCCTCTGAAACGTCGCCTCTGCGTTCTTTAAAACCAAAGGGTAATTTTCGATAAGCGAATGTGCCCCACGGACAGATGAATGCAGTCTTTGACTGGTCATGTGGGCGGATATTTATTTGATTATACCCGGAAAATCCATCCATAAATGAAAAGATTTCACATTCGGCGCATTCATCGATTATCTGGTCGATGAAGGGTGTAGGGTAGTTGTCCTTCGGACAAGCTTGCTTTACATCCCTATAATCGACACACACTCTAATTGTCCCTTGTTTCTTCATAACAGGGACAATATTCGATACCCAATCGGTTAGAGGAACCGGGTAGATGAAGCCAGCATGGAGAAGTTTTTCAACTTCTGCCTTAATGGCAGTGGCTTTCTTGGGGTGCACCTGCCGAAGCCGTTGTCTTACTGGTTTGACATCAGGATACATTTTAATTTCATGTTCAACGATACTCGAGTCAATGCCTGGCATTTCATCATATGACCAAGCAAAGACATCTCTGAATTCGCGAAAAAGAGCGTTATATATTTCCAGTTCTGAAGGAGAACATCCTTTGCTGACATGAATATTCTCTACAACATTTGTTTTAGTCGAGATATTTATGGCTATAGTCTCTTCAATATTGGATAAGTTTCGCTCGGAATCCACCGTATTTATAGTATTTGATAGGAATTCAAAAACTGAAGGGTGATAAAGGTCATGCTGAGTATCTTCTTCATATTCTGGAAGAAGGGAACGATGGTGGCAATCATTCCATGGTACCCCCTCAATCAACATTGATTGTAGAATTCCTTCGTCATTCCCATGTACTTTCGACCAAGGATCTAACGGGGTACCATATTCTCTAAACCTATCTACCCAAACGCTTGATGAATGTTGATTTGGGTTCGCTTCCCATGCTCGAAACATTGATTGCTACAATATTTCTATAGGGCTTTGGGGAAAAACCATTGCATGATCCATATCGACATCGTCTTTTGAGATCTTTGTGGAAGATATCATGTTGCAGGTTCTTACCAATGCTACTTCTCCTATATAGACTGGAGGTGGAAGTTCGAAAGTTCCCATTAATGTGGGGTCTTTCAGTAGGCCTACTCCGATGTCTTGAAGCGAGTGGTTGCTTCCATGGATCATGGGAATGCTTCCTGTAACTTGTGAACCATTAGGGAGGAAGTCTTGTTGGTCGACGATCGTAATCCCTCCTTGAAAAGGGAATGCGATCTTCCTAAAATAAGTCGACACTACAGCTGCCATGGCATATATCCACAGTCTTCCCAATAGAATGTTGTAGTCCAGATTCCCATCGATGACTTCAACATCTATTTCTATTGTTTTTCCTCCGAGTTCAACTTTCAAGTTATTAAGGATACTGCGCGGGTATATGTCCTTCCGTCGAATGCTTTTAACATCGTCGAAGATCACGACAAGGTTGGAGATCCTAAAGTTTTCCAGCAACTCATCGACATAATACATGTAGATGCCCCCTCATCAATAATTGTTCAGTGAACAGTTTTGTTGAGGGCTTTCACTTGAATAAGGAAAGCTAGTTGAGCTGGTAACTGAGGATCGTATCCTTTATGGTCGAAGGATACAAGATTGGAATCCTTAGGATCAACCCCACCAATAGCCGATAACAACGCCTGCCTTTGGGATGGGAAATTTTGTAGTACTTCAAGAGTCGACATAGCGGATGGCGATTGGGCCAAATCTTCCACTATGTTATAATGCTGCGCCGCTCTAGCGCGAGGATTAAATGTCGACTTGTGTACTACTCCCTTTGGCGGTTTTATTGTTAATTCAGGAATGATGGGTGGTACAACTTCTGTCGAAGTTGTTGTCGAACTACTTGGTTGATCTTTACCTTTGTCGTTCGACAGCTGCGGATTCCCGTAATCTTTGTTCCTTGTCGAAATCAAAGCATCATTCTGTTGTTTTGAGATTGACTATATAAGCACTTGCGACGGGGAAGCATTTCCACTATCAACCAGATTTTGACCTGGGTTTGGGAACGGATCAGTTAACACAGCTGAAGTCTGCGAACTCTTAAAGAATCTTTTAAGTTCAGCTCTGTATGGACAATTGCCTGTCCAATGATCCTCGTCACATATCATGCATGGAATTTTTTGTTTCCCTTTCCCAGGAGGGTTTGAAGAAGTTTTTCCAGGGGATGGCTCACCCTGTTTCTTCTTCTTCCCTTTGTTTTGATTCTTCTTACTTCCTGGTTGATTGGTTTCTTTGCCTTTTTCTGCTGATACGACATTTACTTCTGAAGCAAGAACCTCGTCTTTTGCATTTTGATCCGAATTATTACGGGCTTTCTTAGATGAAGCCTTTGTCGATTTCGCGTTTCCCATGCCAATCACACCATTGCCGGCATGAGAGTCACTATTTGATTTAGGAGGAGGAGGAATTGAGAATTCCGGTCTAGGGGCATCAGGTATTTTGTCGTAGAGCGTGCCAGACTGAGTATAAACTAAGTCTAGATATTGTGCACGAGCAATAACTTGCTCCTCTGTTACGACTCCCCCCTTTGCCACATCTTCCGTTATAGCAGGAAGTAACGACTTTATAAACCATTCAGCTAACAGCTGATCAGGAACGTATGTTTTCACCATCCTACGGCGACGACGCCACTCATGTATATGATCGGATATATGAGTGGCCGTTGTCTGCTTGAAGTTGGTTAAGATTTCTGTTCCCGTTTCGTACCTTATCGGTAATTGAAAATGGGTTAAGAAAGTCATGGCTAGGGAGCTGAAATTGTCGAACGAGGCTCTAGGTAATTCAATATACCATTTCGCCGCTGGACCCGTTAACGTCCTCTGGAAAAGGCGAAGCCTTATCGAATCATCATTTAGGGTGTTTGATGAACACCACAGATGAAAAGTCATCACGTGATTCGATGGGTCTTCACCTGGATTTCCATTGAATTTAGGAATGTCAGATGGAAGTTTGTGAGGAATCGCTAGCCACCAAGGGGCATAAGCAATCGGATTGTTGGTTAACCGGTGTAAATCGGGTAACTCTAAAGTTGCCACAAATGGTAACTGTTGATTCAGGTTAGGTGAAGCATACCCAGGGTATGATGGAATTGCCTGAGCAGTGGGCCTTTGCATACCAGCATAATGTAATTGATGTTGGTATGACTGATACGGTTGGTGGACTTGACCACTGTAAAGCGGTTGGTTTTGACCGTTTTGAATATACGGTTGTCCACTGTTCGCAAAGATCTGCTGCTCAGAACCTTGGTACACTTGCTGGAATTGTGGTTGTTGGTATTGCACCAGCCATGGTTGTGAAGCCATGTTCTGTTGTGCTATACTAACTGTTGGACCAAGGTGTGGGGTAATTGTACCCATTTGGACCTGTGTCGCCCCACCAGTTGGCGATTGTGGTTGTGTCACAGGGTCAAGGGGCTGTTGCATTACAACCTGAGAAATCTGAGGCTGACATACAACAGGCAACGTTTGAACTTGCGACACTGTCACAATAGCCGGTGTGGTCGGGATGTTCGACATAGGTACACAATGTTGCATAGAATATACAACCCTTGGTTGTTGAGGTAGCATAGGTACCCAACCACTTGATGTAATTCCAGTATAACCTGAATACTGTTGTGAACTCCCGTATGGATACCCTCCCGGAGGGGGTAACGAAAGGGCATACTGCCCCCCATACGGTAGCAATCCGGAACTCAAGGGGATTGTTTGTCCTTGTGGACTGGATTGCCCAAATTGACCTCCAAATGGATCAATCTGGCGAGTCTCAACATAAGAGTTGCCGGATATTATTCCGGATGAACAAATTGGAACATACCACACTGTCGAAATAGTCCCTTGGTGGACTCCTTCTAGCGGTTGCGAGCTAGTCGGGACAGATGGTATGCTGGAAAACATTGTCGGAGTGACAGCAGGGGCTTCTGCTGTCACTGTGTCATTCGACACAGTCCTGGATGTTGACGGTTGTTCAGACATTTTGAGTCTATCCAATATATTGCCTAGCGATTCTACAGGAACTTCCACTTGTGGTGGACTAACTTCTGATGAAGGAAATAGAGTGACCCCGACTCCAAAATGGGTTGGAGTACTTGCTTGCGGATCCTCTACAATTTCCTCTATCGCAATCAAACCCGGTGGAAGAGGAAGACCGTCAAGTCTGTAAAATATTTCTGGTGCCGAAGAAGGGGTTGAATCGACAGCGACAGTTGTTTGAGGAGCAAGACTCTTTGAACCGGTTACAGATGGAACTGGTTCAGTAACGCAAGTATTTTCTCCCAGACTAGGATCAGTGTTACTGTCCCTCTGTGGCTGTTGAACTTCTTCTATAGAGGCAGGGTTTCCAGAAATGTTTGGAGTAACCGGAATCTTAGAGGTGGTTGGAACACTTGTTCTAACTTTGATAGGAGATTTCGAACCGGTTAAACGAGTTCTCTTTGTTCGTACTATTTTTGATTCCGGAGACAAAGACGGTTGACTCATAAGCCTCCGCGAACGACGGGGTTTCAATTGACTTTCTTCCACGATTGCGGATTACTCGATCAACCAAAATACAAAAAGGGGAAAGTGTGTTTCCAAATTAAATGAATTTTTTAGATGCTTTTAGACACAACTTGCTTTTTCACTTTTAAAGAGTCGAGAAAAAGCTAAATATGATTTTAGTCTCCTTCGATGTTTTAACGAGCCCGAAGTGACAAATGATCGGATGGACTTTTTCCGTTATAGAGTCTGAAAAAGGCCAAAAGGAACTGCTCTGGAGTTCTAGGCAGAGGGTGTGCCAAACTTTTCGCAAAACCGCAGAATGCTTTTTAGGGTACGGGTGGTCGATCTTCCTGAATGCTGTGTTCAATGCATTGCAATCAGTAGGGCAGCCGACACGGCTTCCTAAGGATAAAGGTTTTATGCCTATAGGGGTCTCCCAATATATACGCGACGGTACGTGGGAGCACAATCCGTACTGGCGCTATCGTCCCTCAGGAGGAATCACCCACCATCCACGAGATCGACAGTCACCAGGCTTAACGACGCCGGAACACGTCTCTAGCCTAGACCTCTATGTTGTGTGTTATGTTGCAAAGCGTTGTTAAGTTCATTCAATTTATTTTAGGTTGATCTTTTTAGAAGTTTGCCTTTCAAGTTTCACCACGAGATGTATGATACAATTCCTAAATGCAGTCTAAAGATGATAAGCAAGCTTTATATCTTTTCAACTTTGAAAATCCTAGCTACTAAGGGAAAAGAAAGACACCATCTTTTCTCAAAGAGCAATCAGCACACTCTAATGCACTTTTCCTAAATCCAACATGCAAACTATCAAATGCAAATGCACAATGCAGGTGTTTGTTTTCCGCTTTCTTAGTATTGATGCCTACAAAGAAAGCTTTTTGTACAACTTTGAATTTGCTTTTAAATGATAAACACAAACAAGTTTACTTTTTCGAAATCAGAGAAGATAGAAGAGATTACAACACTTAACGATTTTCGAAATGAAGACTTGTTTTGACACTTAAAAGAGACAAACTCAAACCAATAAGCAAAAGTAAATGTATAATCAATCTGCAAACAGCCAATGAACTCTCTTCTAAGATCACAATCAATAGATCTGAATCAAAGGCTACAGGATGACTATTTCACTCATGCAAAGGAAAACTGTAAATGACATAAAAACACATAAAAACACTCACAGTCTTTTTGTACAAAAGGAGGTGGAATCTAAGCAGAGAAAAGGAGTTATTAGACTGGTACCTATGCTGGTTACAGGCTGCAAAAATCAGAGATCAAAACAAGGCAAAACAGAGCAGAGAACCCCAGCTGCACAAGGGAAAACTGGTTCAGCGCAACCTTAACACAATGGTTTTGACATTCAGCGCAGGTAGCCTTCACGGGAACTACGTTGAAATGCATAATCCCTTCACTAGGTCTGTGCTGAAGGAGAAACTCTCGTTTCCCACAGGTTCTGGGTCACAGATTGCTACTTAATCAACTGTTTCAGGCCAAATAAAAGCAACAAGCAAGGTGTAATCAAAGAGATGCTTTGAGGGGCTACTAAGATCTATCACCAGGATCATCAAATCATTTGTGAATCCATTGTTCAGATCATAGACAAGTCCAACAATTGGATCAAAGCAGCAACTGTCTACTTTGCATCCGGAAAAGATGCAGTTCGATTGTTGCTGTCAAGTCTATGAAACAAACAATGATAGAAACACAAATAAAATGACTAAACAGATTTCCCCAGTGGAGTCGCCAATTTGTTGTGGGGAAAAATGCCTATGCAGGACGATCCTATCCACCTAAGGTGTGACAGTGCCTTAGCAACAAACGAGTACAGGTATTTTGGTTTCTTCCTTTATGAAACGTGAAAGAAGAGAGATCAATAGACTTACCGGTGTCTTCCGTTTGTCCCTCGATCCGGTCTCTCTTCTCTTTGGGAGTTCACAGCTACTTGCCTTCTTGCTTGTCCAGCTTCAACGGGTTCCTGCAAGATCACAAGAGAACAGCTACTTGCGACAAGAGAACAACTACTTGCGACAAGAGAAGAACACTACACAAAGGCAGATATTCACATTCATAACTAGTTTAGGATTAGAAATAAACCAAATACACTAATGCAATCATACATCAAGAATACATGAGAATATAGGAGAAACCAAGATAGCTTTATTGATGAATAACAAGGTTCAGGAAGAGATACAACCCAGAGGGCTCCAATCCAGTATCTCCTTCCCAGCAAATGGAATTCCTATCTTCACCCCCTTTAAAGCATTAAGCACCCAATGATTCCAATCTCAAACCAACAACAATTCTTTGCAATAACAAAATTCCAGCCTCTAGATCTCATGGAGGAGAGATCCATATATAGATGTTTTGGAGAGAGGATGAGTCAGCTTGAGATTTGACTAGTGTCCTCTCCCTCTGTCATTCTTGAGTCCACTTGGAGGTTCTTGCTTCCACTTGGAGATTTGGAACCTCTTACTCATCACCAGTCGAATTCCCTGAGGCAAGTGTCATTTTGGAAGCTTCTTGGGTTCTAACACCTTGAGAAATGAGCCTGCCACATGTCCACTCTCGTTCAGCACAGGTAGCTAGTGTTCCAGTTGACATTCAACGCAGGTAGCCAGTGTTGGCTTTGACATTCAGCGCAAACAGCTAGTGCAGCCACTGAAATGATCCTGAATTGACTTGTTTTTGAGCAGTTTCTGGTGGAGAACTTCTGTGAATTGCTGTGGTTTGTTAGCCTTGTTCCCCTAGGGGTAGGAACAACATGTTTAGGGAATTTGGATCCCTTAGATTATGGACATTTCATGCTCAATGCTGTAAGGCACAAAAATGTCTATAACATTAGCTGAACAATGCTTTGTGGCAGGGTTCATTTCGCCCCTTCGTCATCACTCCCAGGGGGTCCAATCAAAGGACTGTACTCCGGTCATGATCCTTCATGATTTCTAAAGATCCATGAACTTTACGTAGATCCAAACATCAAGGAAATGTCATAACATGTTTTTCACACAACAACATTTTAATCCAGGTATTCAAAGATCTTAGATACTTACCTCGCAATTCCTTGAAGAACTATCCTTCTTCTTCACTGTAGCTGATATGAGGTACCAACTGTGAATTCTGTAACAAATCCTCCTATAATTCGATCTAGCCAATGACCAATAGTTCGCGTGAACTTGTCTTCAGAGGTTTCTAATTGTCGCACTAGCTCTGGAGTCTACACTATTGGACTCTCAAGCTTCCACCTCCCTTGGCCATCTACCAACTTAACTAACCACTTGTATAAGTCGGTCGGGAAGGTGCAGAAGAAAATTTTGTGTATTTCTATACACAAATACCTATCCAACCACTACTCTGATAGGTACGGATTCCTGTTTTCTTACCGTGTGAATTTGAGAATCCTTCTGTCCAACCACTTTTCAATTTTTTTCTTCATAGGATTCTAGTGATGCGACATCACACATCTCCTTCAAGCAGATCCCGATCCCGCCAATGGAACCATTTGTTGTATTAGGGGGTCCTGACCCAGGTTCAGAGTCAATTGCGCTAAACAAAACCCTACACTACTGGCCCTTTCGGGAACCCGAATAGTGCATGATGTAGTCTCACCCAAAGCAGTATGGGGGGATGCTGGAACCCATTTTCTACATCCATAGATCAGTGTGATGTATTTTAGTGCCCTAGAACTACCTTCATGGAGATCTATAAGACCCTAGGGCTCGGTACTACAACTCCCTTTAATAGCCTCTAGACCTTTGTGAAGGTATACAATTGGTCTTTGTGGGCCCTTATTAGCCGAATCATCTACTTATCTGCATCGGAGGATAACCCTAGTTTTGAGCTCATGCAGATCTACTTAAATATTTAATAAACATAACATAATGTATTTCGATATTCGTGAAAGTACTTAACATGTATTGCGTATGGTTATTAAGACTTATCCCATAGAGTCGCACATCATTAGATCTGTATTTCATAAATACATTATAATCCACATCATATATGGCAATCATAAATAAACACAAGTAAACAGTAAAATACAAGAATTATTCAACAACCTTCCTTATTGATCTTCAATACGGTATTATAGACTCAAGAGTACCCTGCGCACTCAGTTGCGAACTCTATCTAGGCCTTTGTGCACTCAACTTCAAACTCTATCTAGGCCTTTGCGCACTTAGCTGCAGAGCCTTTCTCTCCTATCTGACCCACTTCTCTGTACTAAGACTTCCAAGACTTCATTCGTTATCCATCATGACTATTGATATCTGCCTTAGACTCTCTAAGACACTCCTACATATAGTGCTTTATATACAATCCCATTGTTCATAGACCATTAGTGGATCTCAAGACTGACTCAACTTTTACATAAACAAGGGGCTAAAA
Organism: Pinus tabuliformis; assembly: GCA_031772625.1. NCBI lineage: Eukaryota > Viridiplantae > Streptophyta > Pinopsida > Pinales > Pinaceae > Pinus > Pinus tabuliformis. Next base: position 1,074,545,153 of record CM062818.1, read on the forward strand.
CCCCTTTGAATCCTAACCATATACGCTCTCCGCATCCACAAATTGCGGAGAATTTACATCATTTACAACAATTACATCAAAACTTGGGTTTTTAACCCCAAAATTGACCTAGGGGACCCCATCCCAACAAGGGATGTACACCTTTCATTTCCTTACAATCCCAAAAAAAGGAATCTAGGTGTTGCCTTAGTACATTGCACAATTGTTCTTCATGTTTGATCGAGAGAGAGGGGTTGATCTTTAAATTTTTGGATGGGCTAAACTCTACAATCTTGACATGTTCTGGACTTGAGTCAATAGAGCACAAGTAAGTCCAAGGATTACTTCTAGATTGTTTCGTCATATCATCAATTGGTATGGGAGTGGGAGGCTGATTTTGAAGGATATGGTCAATAAGGTCATCTTCATCAAGTTTTCCCCCTCCTATAACAATATCTAGAGTGCAGACTGGGTAGGGGGTTATATGATACAATTCATCCTCTTCCTCATCCTCTAACCATATGGGTAAATCATGTTCAATAGAAGGTTAAGTAGGAGGATACAACACAAGTTGTTTGGATAAATTTCCATTCTTTATAGTCATGTTCCCATGCCTACAACTAATGTAGGCATTAGCAGTGGCCAACCAAGGTCTTCCTAAGATGAGAGGATAGCCATTAAAATTGGTTTTGGGCTAGAGGACCAGGAAATTTGTAGGGTACTCCCAGGAGTCAATGGAGACCATGACATCCTCAATAATTCACTCAAGAGCTATTGTGGATCTGTCTACAAGTTGAAGCACTGTGTTGGTCTTTCTTAAAACCCCTTGGGGATTGAGCATTGAAATGGTTTCCCCATTCATCACATTGATTGAAACCCTAAGATCAATTAAGGTATTAGGGACCATAATTCCATTGATATGCACATGCACTATTGGTCTACTAGGGTCTAGGTACTTTGGGGAGATCACCCTCCCAAGCATTAGATAAGATATTTTTCCAATGACATTAATGGTAGGGTTATCTCTTCTTCTTCTCTCGGGAATATTGAAATATTTTTTAATTAATAATCTTTTTGTAGATGGGAACATCTTTAATGGCCTAGAAAAAGGGGTATCTTGACACACAAATTCTTTAAGTCTCCCAGATGTTAAACCTCTTATAGGTTGTGCAGATTATGGTGGGCCAACCTTTTAGGATAGTGTTATAGACATTTTTGGGCACTGCAACCCCAATCATACATGTCCATAAACCAAGGGCTCCTAAGTCCCTAAAAGTGTTGCTTCACACCATAAAGGAACAAGGTCAGCTGATTACATAATCTCCCAGAAGTTCTCCACAGAAAACTGCTCAGAACTGGTCAAAGAAGGACCATATAGACTGCCTAGTGCAGAGGGTGTGATGCATCCCACCTTCTCAGTGTAAAAGGTGCGATGCACACTGGAAATCCCTTCTATAGGATGTGATGGGCAAGAGTAGACAAATGGCAGAGACAGTTTGCAAGGTGGATCATCATGGAATCTTCCAGAAACTTCTCCTGTGACACTTGCCTCTCTGAATTCGCCCAGGGATGAGTAAGAGGTCATCAATATCCAAGTGGAATCAAGAACTATCAGAGAGAGGACACTAATCAAAATCTCAGAAGTTGGCTCACCCCCCTGCAATCATCTATATATGGATCCCTCATCTCGGAGATCTAGAGGCTGGAATTTTGTATCTTGTAAGGAAGTGTTGCTGGTTTCTTGGTGGCATATCATAGTATTGGGTGATCTAAGCTTTTCATGAGGTGAAGAAGGGCTTTCATGTTGGGAGGATGATGCTGGGTCAGAACAATTGGTTGTAATCCTCTTTGCTATTCTTGATATTAATAAGGCTATTCAATTTTTCCTCCACGTTCTTGTATGTTTGATGATATATGCATTTGTGTGGTCAATATATATCTGGTCATATATTGTTTACGGTTGTAGATCATTGTTCTTCGATAGTATTATGCTGCTTTGATTCCACAGGTGCTCTTTGAAGCTGGGTAGATGAAGACAAAGCGGCAAGGATCTGTCAGAAAGGAGAGGAACCAAGCAAGGAACCAAGCGCAAGACTGAGGTTGGTGTCCTTTGTTCTCCTCTTGTCTAATTCTCATAAATGAAAGCGAAAGTAGTTTTAATTTGTTTGTTTCTAAGATAACTACCAGTCTTAGTGGGAATAGCAGCTCCAAGTGGACACTAGATTTCCCGATAACAAAATGGCGACTCCACTGGGGTTATTAGTTTGTTTGAATAGCTTTATTAATATCAAGAATAGCAAAGAGTATTACAACCACTTGTTCTAACCCAACGTCATCCTCCCAACATGAAATCCCTTCTTCACCTCATGAAAAGCTTAGATCACCCAACACTATGATATTCCACCAAGAAACCAACAACACTTCCTTACAAGATACAAAATTCCAGCCTCTGGAACTCTGGGATGAGGGATCCATATATAGATGATTGCAGGGGGGTGAGTCAACTTTTGGGATTTTGATTAGTGTCCTCTCTCTGATAGTTCTTGATTCCACTTGGAGATTGATGATCTCTTACTCATTCCTGCGCGAATTCAGAGAGGCAAGTGTCACAGGAGAAGTTTCTGGAAGCTTCCACGACGATCCACCTTGCAAACTGTCTCTGCCATTTGTCTACTCTTGCGCATCGCACCCTACAAAAGGGCTTTCCAGTATGAATCGCACCTTTTACATTGAGCAAGTGGGATTTTTTTATCGGGAAATCTAGTGTCCAATCAGAGCTGCTAGTGCCACTAAGACTGGTAGCTATCCTAGAAACAAACAAACTAAAACTACTTTTTCTTTCCTTTATGAGAAGTAGACAAGAGGAGAACAAAGGAAACCAACCTCAGTCTTGCACTTAGTTCCTTGCTTGGTTCCTCTCCCTTCTGAGAGATCCTTGCCGCTTTGCCTTCATCTACCCAGCTTCAAAGAGCACCTGTGGAATCAAAGCAGCATAATACTATCGAAGAACATAGATCTACAATCATAAATAATATAGGACCAGATATATATTAACCACGCAAATGCATATATCATCAAACATACAAGAATTTGGAGGAAAGCTTGAATAGATTTATTAATATCAAGAATAGTAAAGAGGATTACAACCAATTTCTCTAACCCAGTGTCATCCTCCTAGCATGAAAGCCCTTCTTCACCTCATGAAAAGGTTAGATCACCCAATACTAAGATATTCCACCAAGAAACCAACAACACTTCCTTACAAGATACAAAATTCCAGCCTCTGGATCTCTAGGATGAGGGATCCATATATAGATGATTGCAGGGGGTGAGTCAGCTTCTGGGATTTTGATTAGTGTCCTCTCTCTGATAGTTCTTGATTCCACTTTGAGATTGATGATCGCTTACTCATCCCTGGGAGAATTTAGAGAGGCAAGTGTCACAGGAGAAGTTTCTGGAAGATTCCATGACAATCCACCTTGCAAACTGTCTCTTCCATTTGTCTACTCTCTCCCATCGCACCCTATAGAAGGGATTTCTAGTATGGATCGCACCCTTTACACTGGGCAAGTGAGATGCATCGTACCCTCTACACTGGGCAATCTGTATGGTCTAGCTTTGACTAGTTCTGAGCAGTTTTCTGTGGAGAACTTCTGGGAGATGATGTAATCAGCTGACCTTGTTCCTTTAGGGTGTGAAGCAACACTTTTAGGGACTTAGGAGCCCTTGGTTTATGGACATGTATGATTGGGGTTGCAGTGACCAAACATTTCTACAACAGTTGCCCCCTAAAGCATGAGGTTGTTAATCTTTTGATGTCAGGTGAAATGCTTTATCATGAGGATCCTAAGTTTTTTTGAGCTGGAAGGTGACCTGTAATAAGATACAATACAATACATTATCTTCATAATATTTTTCATGATCTAGATGAGGTGTCCATTCCCATGCTCAGCTTTATAAACTCATTTTCATGTACATAAGATAGACAACCGTTTGTGTGGCAGACTGATGATTCTGATAGAGTCATCATCCTTTGATTCGGATGATCATCTGTGTAGCAATGATGTACATTTGATGTCTTTATGTTCCTGAATATATCACAACCCAGATGGATGAAACTAGATTCGGGGTCTTCAAACTTGTCCAATCTTCACTCGAAGTACAAGTCGATCCATGTGAAAGATGTTCTAGAGTCGAACATGGAAAGACATCGCTTGATTACCAGCCAATGATGTAAGTTGTTAAAAAGCACGAGAGGAATCACCGATAATGATGATGACCCTCAAGGTACTACAGTACAATTTGTGTGGTGTGAAAAGGGACTTGGCATCGAACACCACGCAAAACCTTTCGGTCAAAGGTCATTGATGTAAACATGTCGCTGGAAGTGAGAAACTTTCCATTGAGGCATGCAAGCTTCAAAGTACTGAAATGGGTGTTCCTAAGCCGACTTCTTGGATAATGAGCTGATGTCGACAAGACGATACCCGTCATAGGAGGGCCTTAATGAATCCCACATCTATGACATAGAACGGAGTAAATGATTTTGGAGGTGAAAACGATCTGATGATACAGGGTTCAGGGTGGCGGTCATGAGAGAAAGGAGCGTGAATGTATTGCAGCAGGTGAGACACAGGTGAATTCTCTGAGCGACTTCTCTTGAACATATCGGTGACATTGACATGGATTGGTAGCGTTAACCCCAAATATGGATGGTGCGATGGACCAATGGTGATATGACCGGTGAACAGAATAACCCAACCCGACTCGGATGCAGATTGAAAGTGTCATGTTCAAGAGCGACTTGCTACCAATAAAGTTTCTTCAAGTTTTCTTCCCAATTTTTCCCCAGTCATTGCTGACCAGTAACTCTTTATTTTTATCAAGCTTGAGGAGGATAACATATGCTTGTTCTATAATTTTCCCTTCGGGCAAACCTATCGCTATGTTTTAACGAGCCTAGCGACAGTGAAATTCGTTCTTGTCTGTATGGACAAGTTTGTCGCTATTTGGTTTTAACGAGTTTAACAACAAAGATAACTCAGTCCTTTTCAATTTTTGAGAGTCTGAAAGGGATGTAAAGGAAACTTCAATAATCCTTTTTCGTCATATAATCCCTTAAGTTTGAAAAAGTATAAAATAATATGAAAGTGATGAATTTTCGGTAATTTTAACGAGCTGAATAAAACAAGCGTTTGATCTTTTTATGTAATAATCCCTCAGGTCCAAAAAGATTAAAATCTAGAGGAGGGATAGCACTCCCGATAGCTTTAACGAGCTGGAGAGGCCAATTTCTCGGAAATCTTTTCATATTTTACGAGTCAGGTGAAAAGAGCTTAAATGAGACTCATCTTTTGAGGAACGAGTGATAATTTCAAGTAGCATCTGATTCCAGGTAAGGTTTGTAATTTTCCAATCACGGCAGTGTCACAAGGATGGCTAACAGGATCACTCTTCGCAGCTGTTCCTCAAAAGGGGTAAACAATCAAATGGAGGTGAATAATCGACTAAAACAGAGTGGAGGTGATGGTAAGAACACGACCAGGGCTCAAAAGATGACGATAATGCATTCACAATGGTTAGTTACCGGAGATGGGTTCATTTTTTATGAGCTTAAACTCTGGGGAAACATTTGCTCATTGCTTAGGTTTAATTTTTAACGAGCTTGAACTTCACATAAAAACTGCTCGTGATAATGGTCATTGATTATTTGATTTCACCGCTAACCACTTTGTTCCTCCAAAGGTTGTACTGCCTGTTCAGTTGCTTCATCAAACCAATTAGAAATAAACAATATATGCTTGAAAAATGAGTTAAAACACTAATATTTTACTTGAATTACATGAAAAGTAATTTAAAAGTGGTTTTTACCCCTCATCTTACCATTTCATTTGAACTTTGGTTTGTTGGAGCTTTGGAGGTGCTTTTCCCCCTTGATTTTGACTAGCTGATTCTGGGATATTTTGTGGACGATTCTCAGTGCCGTTTGGACCAGGTAGGAGCTAAACCTAAGCTCTTCAATTGCATTCCTTCTTTTTTGAATTCTGAGCATGTTTCCCTATTTTTCTGAGCCCCTGGGGTTTGAAAAATTCACGCTGGCTCCATCGCACCCTTTCTATATCGAAAGGTACGATGCATACTAGCTTGGCCATTGGCCAGGCAGTATGCATCTCACCCAGTACACTACTGGGGTGCGATGGGTGCGAGAAGGGAAACTTTTGCACTGTTTTCTCATGGAATTTTTGCCTGTTTTTTGCCAAGTCAGGACCCTGACTCTTCTCTTGCTTTTTTTGCAGAGATTTATCGAAGCAAAATTGTTGTTACATGGCGAGAATGCGAGCATGAAGAAGAGGAAATGTTTGATTTACATGATCTAGTTACGGTAACTGCACTGCGGAACTATGGCCTGTTCAAGTTTTTCCGCATCTCTAGCATGAGGCAACAAATCAACTTGTTGCAATATCTTCTCGATGCATGTTATCCTACCAACCAGGTGTTTCAGATTAGAGGCAAATCTATCCCCTTGACTTTCATGGACATCTATTTTTTGACCGGTTTGTTGAGGCGTGGTGCCCCTCTTTCATTATCAGGTTCTACCCATGGGGGTGAATCTGTGAGAGATTATATTCACCGGTATTGTAGATAGGGATCTCAGCCGAGTAGGGACGACAAGATTAACATCCAAGATGTCACTGACAGGTCCTTGAGGAACATTCTGTTCACTTTTGCTAGACTAGCTGGCAGTGTGGCTCTTCATGTAGCTAACAGGTCCTATATGCAGTACACCTTGGAATTCCTTGAACCAAAGGTGTTCAACTGGTGTGATGTAGTACTCCCCATGATGAAAGAACAACTGACCAAGGTAAAAAGCAGAAAATCCAAGAACTTTGGCTATGGTTCTATTTTGACCGCTTTCGCCTTGGAAAAGATCCCACTGATGCAGCCACAATACGTTTCACTTAGTTTACCTCCACCGACTGAGCCACAGATGCAGAGATGAGTCAACCTCATGGCCCGGCATGCTGGTCAGTCCCAGGTTTCCTTCTATGATACCTTCTTCGAGTGGTTCAATTGTCAGGAGATGGTTTTTTCTGAGTGTCCATATGTTGGTATGGATTTCTGGGGTGACTCGGATTTGGTGCTACCGGCTGGTGAGCAGTGGGGTGCTATCGGTAAATTATTTGACCATATCTCTATTTATCATTTCTTTTTATAATGTTCTTGTGCTTTCTTCTATCAGGACTAATCAAACTCATGTGCTCATGCAGATACTGGACCAGTTCGGCCAGCAGTACGTCTGGGAGCACCAACTGGCGTTCCAGCAGGAGAGGCTGTGGGGAGGGCTATCCTTCATGACCTTGATGTGGCCGAGACTCTTTCAGCATTGTAGGATCAGGTCAGGGGTCTCACTCTTGGTATTCTGGACGTGAGGACTAATGAGCTGCCTCTGAGGTTATAGCGACATACTACTGGCGTGCCGAGTCGATGCACTAGGCTTTTACGTATGATTGCACAGGCAGTGACTTGTTATCACCAGCATCATTAGACTAGGGTGCCCCTAGCATTTTGAGTTTTGGGTCATTTCACCGACTTTGTCCTGGTTACAGAACATTAAGTGTAAACCATAAATAATTATATATATATATATATATTTTATTTTCGGAGCTTTATTTTGGTTAAGTTGTGTGATATTGATGCAAATACTAATGAGATGCTTCTTTTATAAATGTTGCAAATGTCTATCTAACACATAGTTTTCCAATGAATCCGTTAATGTGTTTAAGTTTCTAGAAATACACTAACATTGAATAGAATCAAACTGCCTTTCATAAATCTTGACCCTTAGGAACATGCGATGGATAACTAGATTCTGTGCGGAGTAGATACCAGTGAGCTGTAGGATGACGAGCTGTGAGTCTAGCCTGACGATGAGTCGGCGTATGCCACATGTGATGGCATCAGAGAGGAGCTCTATCAACGTCATGTATTCAACAATATTGTTCGTTGATCGACCAGTACATACCCCTATGAAACTCACTAACTACCTGCTTGGATCGAAAATAGCCCAGGTCACAGAAGATAGGTTCTACGAACGACGACTTGCTATGTCGGCATATCCAACAAATGATTCCAATAGGTCTGACATCTGCAACAAATGTGAAAGTGGATCACTTAACCAAAACAATTACCCTTAGCGAAAAAAAAAATGTAACAAAAACATAGGGGTTACTATCTTCAGTCAAGCATAGTAACGCTTAAGGTACAAACCGTTGCGGGGTTGCGCCAGTGGAATCCCATCATAATCCACTAACTCATAGGCTACTTTTGCTAATACACGCTTAACAATATAGGGGCCCATCCACAAATACTTGAACTTTCCTGCTCCCAATTTATCGGATTCCTGGTCATAAAGTAAGACCAGGTCACCTTATGAGAAGACACGGTTTTTGACATTCTTGTTGAACTGCACCTTGACTTGTTTCTTATCAGCTTCGTTAGCCAAAGCAACATCATGACAGGTTTCATCCAATTGGATTAGTTCCAAGAAACGAGCCTCCTCTTCTGAAGTTCCGGGGAGAAGGTCGACCGCGAGTTTGAGGGATGAGATTTCACACTGAACTGGTAGGATTGCTTCCAGGCCATACACCAGTTGAAAGGGCGTAAACCTGGTTGCATTCCTCACCGACATTTGGTATGTCCACAAGGCTGAGTACAAGGTCAAGTGCCAACTCCTTTTGTGGACTCCAATCATCCTTTGCAACATCTGCTTCAGGACCTTGTTGATTACCTCAACTTGTCCGTTGGCCTGCGGATAATACGGAGTAGAGCTGTCGTGGGACAACCCTAATTTGGTAGCCAACTTAGCCATCATGTGATTGTGAAAATGTGATCCATGATCTGTGATTATAGCCTGTGGAATGCCGAATCTGGAGACTACATGAATGAAAAAGAAGAGGGCATCCATTTCGCCGCTGTTGTTTAATGTAGGCATCACCTCGGCCCATTTGGTAAAATAGTCTACTGCGACTATGATATACCCATGCCCCACAGCCGAGGTGGGGTTACATGTCATGAAATCTATGCCCCATTTGGCAAATGGCCCAATAGAAAATATTGGTTGCAGAGGTGCGGGTGGTATTCTGGTTTTGCGATCGAAGATTTGATAGGCATGGCAACTTCTAACTGCAGTTATGCAATCTTTGAACATCGTTGACCAGAAGTATCCTGCTCGTAAAATATTTTGTGCCATAGCATAACTGGATTGATGCCCCCCACACGTGCCTGAATGGCAATCATTCAGGACCTTTTTGGCCTCCTCGTGGGTGAGGCACCTCCTCAAAACTGTATTGACACCACGATGGTAAAGTGTATCATCGATGATCATGTAGTCTTTTGCTTGGTATTGAATTCGTCGTTGTTCCGAGTGGGAGGTATTAGACCTGTATGTTTGGGTTTGGAGATAGATGATTATGTCTCCATACCACGGATTGCTTGAAGATATTAGAAACAAAGATTCGTCCACGATCGCTTCTTCTGATGTTGTTGGACGACGATGGGAGATCGCATAGTAACTCCGTGAAAACCAGGGATTTCTTCGATTTGGATTTTATAAATTCTAGATCAAACTCTTGTAGAATTTCTATCCATTTTGAAAATTTGCCCCCCAGCAACTGTCGCGACAATATATAAGTCATGGGGTTGCAATATGACAAAATGGTAGTTTTTGAAAGAGGACATAATGTCGAAATCTCTGTATTTCTTGAACATCTGCGAGAGCTAGCTTTTCAAAGTAGGAGTACTTGCTTTCTGTATCATTTAAGTTTCTACTCAAATAATATATAGGATGTTCAATTCCATTGTCTTCTTGAACTAAAACCATTGCGATGGTCATATCTGCTGCAACCAGATACAGGTTAAAGTCTTTTTGATAATCAAGAGCGTACATTAATGATGCTTTTATTAGGGATTCCTTTAAAGCATCAAAGGAAGCTTGAGAGACCTGATCCTAGACGAAGGGTACTTCCTTTTTCAATAGATGAGTATAACCTTTAGCAAGTTCGGCATAATTTGGAATGAACCTCCTCAGAAAGTTTGCTTTCCCTTGGAGTTTCTGAATCTGAAGCAAATTTGAAGGTGGAGGCAAGTTAATGATCTCCTGAACCTTACATGGGTCGAGACGAATCCCGTCCTTTGAGACCAAAAAGCCAAGTAAACGACCAGAATTGACACAGAACACACATTTGTGTGGATTGAGTCATATCTTGTAGTGTCGGCAATGTAGAAATATCACTCTCAAATGCTGTAGATGATCAGTCTCCTTTCGAGAATGAGTCGGAATATCATCGAGATATGGTTGAACGATGTTTTTTATGTCATGGAAGGCATAATTCATTGCCCTCTGAAATGTTGCCCCTGTGTTCTTTAAACCAAAGGGTAGCTTGCGATATGCAAATGTGCCCCACGGACAAATAAATGCAGTCTTTGACTGGTCCTGTGGGTGGATATTTATTTGATTATACCCAGAAAATCCATGCATAAATGAAAAGATTTCACATCCGGCACATTCATCAATTATCTGGTCGATGAAGGGTGTAGGGTAGTTGTATTTCAGACAAGCTTGATTTACATCCTTATAATCGATGCACACTCTAATCGTTCCTTGTTTTTTCATTACAGGAACAATATTTGATACCCACTCGGTTAGAGGAACCGGGTAAATAAAACCAGCATGGAGAAGTTTTTCAACTTCTGCCTTGATGGCAGCAGCTTTCTTGGGGTGCACCTGCCGTAGCCATTGTCTTACCGGTTTGACATCTAGATACATCTTAATTTCGTGTTCAACTATGCTCGAGTCAATGCCTGGAATTTCATCATACGACCAAGCAAAGACATCTCTGAACTCGCGAAGGAGAGCATGATATATTTCTAGTTTTGAAGGAGAACAAGATTTGCCGACATAAATATTCTCTACAACATTTGTTTTGGTCGAGATATTTATGGCGATAGTCTCTTCAATATTGGACTAGTTTCGCTCGGAATCCACCGTGTTTACAGTATTTGATAGAAAATCAAAAACTGAGGGATGATGAAGGTCACTAGGAGTATCTTCCTTGTAATCCAGAAGATGGGAACGATGGTGGTAATCTTCCCATGGTGCCCCATCAATTATCATTGATTGATCAATTCCTTCGTCTGTAGAATGGACTTGCGACCAAGGATCTGAAGGGGTACCATATTCCTTAGACCTATCTATCCAACCGGTTGATGAGTGTTGATTTGGGTTTGCCTCCCATGTCGAAAACATTGATTGCTACAAGATTTCTATTGGGCTTGGAGGCAATACCTGCAGATGATCCATGTTAATATCATATATCTTTTGAATAGAAGATATCATGTTGCAGGTTCCCACCATTGCCACTTCCGCTAGATTGATTGGAGGCGGTGGGCCAAAATTCCCCATTAATATAGGGTCTTTTAGTAGGCCTACTCCAATATTTTGAAGCGAATGAGGGCTTCCATGGATCATCGGAATGCTTCCCGTAACTTGTGAAATATTGGGGAGAAATTTTTATTGGTCGACGATTGTAATTCCTCCTTGAAAGGGAAATGCAATCTTCCTGAAGTAGGTCGACACAACGGTAGCCATAGCATATATCCAGGGCCTTCCCAGTAGGATGTTGTAATCGAGGTTTCCATCGATCACTTCAACATCAATTTCTCCCGTTTTGCCCCCCAGTTTGACTTGCAAGTTACTTAAAATCCCATATGGGGTGTATGTTCGTCCATCAAATGCTTTTAATGTCGTCGAAGATCGCGACAAGGGTGGAGATCCTAAAGTTTTCCAGCAACTCATTGACATGATATATGTACATGCCCCCTCATCAATAATTGTCCAATGAATAGTTTTGTTGAGGGCTTTCACTTGAATAAGGAAAGCTAGTTGAGCTGGTAACTGAGGGTCATATCCTTTGTTATTAAAGGACACAAGATTGGAATCCGTTGGGTCAATCCCACCTATCACTGATAATAAAGCCTGCTTTTGGGAGGAGCAATTTTGCAGTACCTCAAGTGTCGACATAGCAGATGGCGATTGGGCCAGATCCTCCACTATATTATAATGCTGTGCTGCTCTGGCACGAGGATTAAATGTCAATTTGTGTACTACTCACTTTGGCGGCTTTATCATTAGTTTAGGAATGACGGGTGGCACAACTTGGGTCGAAGTTGTTGTCGAACTACTAGGTTGATCATTAGCCTTGTTGTCCGACAGCTATGGATTCCTGTAGTCTTATTCCTTGTCGACATCAAAGCATCATTTTGCTGCTTCGAAACCGACAACATTAGCACTTGGGACGGGAAAGCATTGTCACTAGCAACCAGATTTGTTCTTGGATTTGGGAACGGATCAGTTAATACCGTCGAGGTTTTTGAATTCTTGAATAATTTTCTAAGCTCAGCTTTGTATGGACATTCTCTTCTCCAATGATCCTCATCACATATAAGGCATGGACGATTTGGTTTCCTATCTCTAGAAGGGTTTGCAGAAGACTTTTTAGGGGACGACTCCTCCTGTTTCTTCTTCTTCCCTTTCTTTTTCTTCTTGCCTCCTGGTTGCTTGCTTTCTTTTCCTTTGTCAGTCAATACGACATTTACTTCTGAGGTTAGAAGTTATTCATTTGCATTTTGACCTGAAACTATACGGGCCTTCTTCGACTTAGCCTTTACGGTTTTCATGCTGGTCATTCCTATCACGTTGTCCCCGACATGAGAGTCTTTGTTTGATTTAGGAGAGGGAGGAACAGAAAATTATGGTCTAGGAGCATCAAGGATTTTATCGTAGAGCATGCTAGACTGAATATAGATCAAGTCTAAATATTGTGCACGAGCAATGACTTGCTCTTTAGTGAAGACTCCTCCCTTTGCCACATCTTCTGTAATAGAAGGTAACAATGACTTAATAAACCACTCAGTCAACAGCTGATCAGGAACATATGTTTTTACCATTCTACGATGACGTCGCCACTCATGAATATGATCGGATATGTGAGTGGCCGTCGTTTGCTTGAAATTGGTAAGAAGCTCTGTTCCCATTTCGTACCTTATGGGTAGCTGAGAATGGGTTAAAAAGGTTGTGGCTAGGGTACTGAAGTTATCAAAGGAATCTCTAGGCAATTCGATATACCATTTTGCTACAGAACCAATTAACATTCGCTAAAAAAGGCAAAGCCTAATCAAATTATCATTTAGAGTGTTATATGAACACCACAGATGAAAGGTCATCACATGATTCGACGGGTCTTCACCCGGATTTCCATTAAATTTAGGAATATCTAACAAAAGTTTATGAGGAATCGCTGGCCACCAAGGGGTGTAAGCGATTGGATCATTTGTTAGCCGATTTAGATTTGGTAACTCTAAATTTTCCACGAAGGGAAATTGTTGGTTCAGGTTCGGCAAAGCATACCCAGGATAAGATTGGATTGCTTGAGCAGTGGGTCTTTGCATACTAGCATGGTGCATTTGATGCTAATAACTTTGGTAAGGTTGATGGGCATAACCACTTTGAAATGGTTGATGTTGACCATTTTGAATATACAACTGCCCATTACTTGCAAAGACTTGGTGCTCAGATCCTTGGTAAACTTGTTGGAATTGTGGTTGTTGATATTGTACCAGCCATGGTTGTGAGACCATGTTCTGTTGTCCAATACTGGATGTTTGACCAAGATGAGGGGTAATGGTACCCGTTTGATTTTGGGTCACTCCAGTTAAGGAGCCACTAATCGATGATTGTGGTGGTGTCACAGGGACAAAGGGCTGTTGGATTGCGACCTGGGAGACTTGATGTTGGCATACAACAGGTAACGCTTGTACTTGTGACACCATCACAATAGCCAGTGTAGTGGGGGTATTTGACATAGGCAGACTTTGTTGCATTGAGTATACAACTCTTGGTTGTTGACGCAGTATTGGTATCCAACCACTGGATGTAATTCCAGCATAACTTGAATTCTGTTGCGAACTCTCATATGTTTGACCTCTCGGAGGAGATAATGAAAGGGCATATTGCCCCCCATATGGCAGTACTCTAGTGCTTAAGGGAATGATTTTCCTTTGAGGACCGAACTGCCCAAATTGACACTACGAAGGATCAATTTGCTGAGACTCAACATAAGAGATTCCATATATTATTCTGGATGAACAAATGGGAACAGACCATATTGTCAAAATAGCTCCTGGATGGATTCCATCCAGCGATTGAGAGCTAGTTGCAATAGATGGTACGCCGACGAACATTGGTGAGAAGACACGGGGTTCGAAAATTTTTAACGAGCTTGAACTTCACATAAAAACTGCTCGTGATAATGGTCATTGATTATTTGATTTCACCGCTAACCAATTTGTTCCTTCAAAGGTTGTGCTTCCTATTCAATTGCTTCATCAAACCGATTAGAAATGAACAATATATGTTTGAAAAATGAGTTAAAACACTAATATTTTACTCAAATTACGTGAAAAGTAATTTAAAAGTGTGAGCCTCCTCTTCTAAAGTTCTAGGGAGAAGGTCGACCGTGAGTCTTCTCAGAAGGTGACCTGGTCTTACTTTATGACCAAGAATTCGATAATTTGGGAGCAGGCAAGTTCAAGTCTTTATGGATGGGCTCGTATATTGTTAAGCGTGTATTTGCAAAAGGAGCCTATGAGTTAGTGGATTATGATGGGATTCCACTGGCACAACCCCGGAACAGGTTGTACCTTAAGCATTACTATGCTTGACTCAAGATAGTAACCCTTATGCTTTTGTTACATTTTTGTTTTCCCTAAGGGTAATCGTTTTGGTTAAGTGATCCACTTTCACATTTGTTGCAAATGTCGGACCTATTGGAATCATTTGTTGGATATGTTGATGGAGCGAGTCGTAGTTCGCGGAACCTATCTTCTATGGCCTGGGCTATTTTCGATCCAAGCGGCGAGTTAGTGAGTTTCATAGGGGTATGTATTGGTCGATCAATGAACAATATTGCTGAATATAGCGTGTTGATAGAGCTCATCTCTGATGCCATCACACGTGGCATATGCCAACTCATCATCAGGCTAGACTCACAGCTCGTCATCCTACAACTCACTGGTATCTACTCCGTACAGAATCTAGCTATCTATCTCATGTTCCTAAGGGTCAAGATTTTGGAAAGGCAGTTTGATTCTATTCAATATCAGCATATTTCCAGAAAATTAAACACATTAATGGATTCATTGGAAAACTATGTGTTAGATAGATATTTGCAACATTTATAAAAGAAGCATCTCATTAGTATTTGCATCAAGACCACATAACTTAACCAAAATAAAGCTCTGAAAATCAAAAATATATATATATATATATATACTGTTTATGGTTTATACATAATGTTCTGTAACCAAGAAAAAGTCAATCAATTGACCCCAAACTCAAAATTCTAGGGGGCACCCTAGTCTAATGATGTTGGTGATAACAAGTCATCGCCTGTGCAATCATGCGTAAAAGCCTAGTCCATCGACTCGACACGCCAGTGGTATGTCGTTGCAACCTCAAAGGAAGCTCGTCGGTCCTCACGTCTGGAATACCAAGAGTGAGGCCCTCGACCTGATCCTACAATGCTGAAAGAGTCTCAAGCACATCAAGGTCATGAAGGATAGCCCTCCCCACAACCTCTCCTGCTGGAATGGCAGCTGGTGCTCTCAGATGTACTGTTGGCCGAACTGGTCCAATATCTACATGAACACATGAGTTTTGATTATTCTTGATAGAAGAAAGCACAAGAACATTATAAAAAGAAACGATAAATAGAGATATGGTTAGAGAATTTACCGATAACACCCCACTGCTCACCAGCCGACAGCACCAAATCCAGGTTACCCCGGAAATCCATACCAGCATATGGACACTCGGAAAAAACCATCTCCTGATGGTTAAACCACTCGAAGAAGGTATTAGAGAAGGAAACCTAGGACTAACTAGTATGTCGAGCCATGAGGTCGACCCATCTCTACATCCATGGCTCAGTCGGTGGAGGTAAACTAAGTGAAATGTACTGCGGCTGCATCAGTGGGATCTTTTCCAAGGTGAAAGCAGTCAAAATAGAACCATAGCCGAAGTTCTTGGACTTTCTGCTTTTCACCTTGGTCAGTTGTTCTTTCATCATAGGGAGTACCGCGTCACACCAGTTGAACAACTTTGGTTCAAGGCATTCCAAGGTGTACTGCATTTAGGACTTGTTAGCTACATGAAGAGACGCACTACCAGCCAATCTAGAAAAAGTGAACAGAATGGTCCCCAAGGACCTGTTAGTGACATCTCGGATGTTGATCTTGCTGTCCCTACTTGGCTAAGATTCGTCTCTGCAATACCGATGAATATAATCTCTCACGTATTCGCCCCCACGGGCGGAACCTGATAATGAAAGAGGGGCACCACGCCTCGATAAACCTGTCAAAAAAATAGATGTCCACGACAGTCAAGGGGATAGATTTGCCTCTGATCTGAAACACCTGGTTGGTAGGATCCCATGCATCAAGAAGATATTGCAACAAGTTGATTTGTTGCCTCATGCTAGAGATGCGGAAAAACTTGAACAGGCCACAGTTCCGCAGTGCAGTTACCGTAACCAGATCATGTAAAGAAACCATGTCCTCTTCTTCATGCTCGCGTTCTCACCATGTAACAACCATTTTGCTCCGATGAATCTCTGCAAAACAAGCAAGAGAAGAGTCAGGGTCTTGATTTGGCAAAAAACAGGCAAAAATTCCATGAGAAAACAATGCAAAAGTTTCCCTTCTCGCACCAATCACACCCCAACAGTGTACTAGGTGAGATGCATACTTCCTGGCCAATGGCCAAGCCAGTATGCATCGTACCTTTCGATATAGAAAGGGTGTGATGGAGCCAGGGTGAATTTTTCAAACCCCAGGGGCTCAGAAAATAGGGAAACATGCTCAGAATTCAAAAAGGAAGGAATGCAATTGAAGAGCTCAGGTTTAGCTCCTACCTGGTCCAGACAGCGCTGAGAATCGTCCACAGAATCTCTCAGAATCAGCTAATGAAAATCAAGGGGGAAAAGCACCTCCAGAGCTCCGACAAACCAAAGTTCAAATGAAATGGTAAAATGAGGGGTAAAAACCACTTTTATATTACTTTTCACGTAATTCGAGTAAAATATTAGTGTTTTAACTCATTTTTCAAACATATATTGTTCATTTCTAATTGGTTTGATGAAGCAATTGAACAGGCAGTACAACCTTTTAAGGAACAAATTGGTTAGCGGTGAAATCAAATAATCAATGACCATTATCACGAGCAATTTTTATGTGAAGTTCAAGCTCATTAAAAATTAAACCTAAGTAATGAGAAAACGTTCCCTTGGAGTTTAAGCTCATTAAAAAATGAACCAATCCCCAGTAAATAACCATTGTGAATGCATTATCATCAGCTTTTGAGCCCTGGTCATGTTCTTACCGTCACCTGCACTCTGTTTTAGCCGATCATTCACCTCCATTTGATTTCTTACCCCTTTTGAGGAATAGCTGCGAAGAGTGATCCTTTTAGCCATCCTTGTGACACTATCGTGATTGAAAAACTACAAACCTTACCTGGAATCAGCTGCTACATGAAATTATCACTCGTTCCTCAAAAGACGAGTCTCCTTTAAGCTCTTTTCACCTGACTCATAAAATATGAAAATATTGCCGAGCAATTGGCCTCTCCAGCTCGTTAAAGCTACTGGGAGTGCTATCCCTCCTCTATATTTTAATCTTTTTTGACACGAGGGATTATTACACAAAAAGATCGAGCGTTTGTTTTGTTCGGCTGTTAAAATTACGAAAAATTCATCCCTTTCATATTTTTTATACTTTTTCAGACTTAAGGGATTATATGATGAAAAAGGATTATTGGAGTTTCCTTTACATCCCTTTTAGACTCTCTAAAATTGAAAAGGACCGAGTTATCTTTGTCGTTAAACTCGTTAAAACCAAATAGCGAAAAACTTGTCCATATAGACAGGAATGAGTTTCACTGTCGCTAGGCTCATTAAAACATAGCGACGGGTTTGCCCGAATGAAAAATTATAGAACAAGCATATGTTATCCTCCTCGAGCTTGATAAAAATAAAGAGGTACTGGTCAGCAATGACTGGGGAAAATTGGGAAGAAAACTTGAAGAAACTTTATTGGTAGCAAGTCGCTCTTGAACATGACACTTTCACTCTGCATCCGAGTCGGGTTGGGTTATTCCATTCACCGGGTCATATCACCATTGGTCCATCGCACCATCCATATTTGGGGTTAACGCTACCAATCCATGTCAATGTCACCGGTATGTTCAAGAGAGGTCACTCAAAGAACTCACCTGTGTCTCACCGCTGCAATACATTCACGCTCCATTCTTTCATGACTGCCACCTGAACCCTGTATCATTAGATCGTTTTCACCTCCCAAAATCATTTACTCCATTCCGTGTCATAGATGTCGGATTCATCAAGGCCTTCCTACGACGGGTCGCTTCTTGTTGACATCATCTCATTATCCAAGAAGTCAACTCAGGGACAACCCTTTCAGTACTTTGAAGCTTACATGTCTCAATTGCAAGTTTCTCACTTCGATGACAAGTTTACATCAATGGACTTCGACCGAAAGATTTTGCATGGTGTTCAATGCCAAGTCCCTTTTCACCACGCAAATTGTACTATAGTACCTTGAGGGTCATCACCATTATTGGTGATTCCTCTTGCACTTGTTAACAACTTACATCATTGACTGGTAATCAGGCAATGTCTTTCCATGTTCGACTCCAGAACATCTTTCACATGGATTGAATTGTACTCTGAGTGAAGATTGGACGAGTTTGAAGACCCCGGATCTAGTTTCATCCATCCAGGTTGCTATATATTTAGGAAAATAAAGACATAAAATGTACATCATTGCTACACAGATGATCATCCGAATCAAAGCATGATGACTCTATTAGATCATCAGTCTGCCACACAGAAGGTTGTCTGTCTTATGTACATGAAAATGAATTTATAAAGTTGAGCATGGGAATGCCTGTTGTGGGGAAAAGTATCCGACTCGGATGACCCTATCCCTACTCTAAGGGTGACAGTCCTTAGCAACAACTGAAAGTAAAGCTTTGATATTTTCCTTATATGAAAGTACAGAGAAGGAAGAAAAGATTGACCAACGGTGTCTTTCGCTTTTTTCGATCCTGTCCTCTCTCTTTGTCTCTTGTTCCCAGCTCCTTGCTCCCTTTGCCGGTCCAGCTACACAAAGATCCTGCACAAACAAGAGAAGGAAACTACAAGAAACATGTACTCATAACTGATGCATGGATTAGAGTGAATCAGATATACAAGTAAATACAATACATCAATGCAATACAAGTATATAGGAGAACATTCAAAGCTTTATTGATAGAAGTAAAAGGGTTCTGAGAAGGTTACAACCATCAATGGCTCCAATCCAGCAACCCCCAGCAGCAAGAAATCTCCTCTTCACCTCTATAAAAGCAATCACCCAATAGCTCTAACTGTAAACCAACAGCACTTCCTTACTTTGCACAAAATTCCAGCCTCCTTAGACCTCATAGAAGAGCTTTATATAGGATAGAAGAAGAAAGGATGAGTCAGCTTGAGACTGACTTAAAGCTGCCTTGTGTCCTCTCCTCTTCAGTTAAACTTCAGTTTGAGTCCACTTGGAGATCCTTGCTTACACATGGAGATCAAGTACCTCTTACTCATCACAGGGCGAATCCCTTGAACCAAGTGTCAGTTTGGAAGCTTCCTGGGCAATTGACACCTTGCAGAAGACTGTGCCACTTGGCCAATCTCACCAGCGCAGGTGGGTAGCTTCATTAGATTTGACTTTCAGCGCAGGTACAAGGAGGAGCAGTTGCATTCCAGCGCAGATGCTCAGTGGAGCAGCTGACATGATCCAAAATAGCCTGTTTTTGAGTGTTTTCAGGTGGAGAATGATGGGAAGTGCTGTGGTTTGCTGACCTTGTTCTTCTAGGGGTAAGAACAACATATTTAGGGACTGAGGATCCCTGTAATTATTGAATTTCATGCTCCATGCTGCGAGGCACAAAAATGTCTATAACAATGCCCGCCACAGATAGATCATGAAAACTTTTATGAAGATAATGTATTGTTACTGTATCTTATTACAGGTCGCCTTCCAGCTCGAAAAAGGCGGGATCCTCATGATAAAGAATTCACCGACATCAAAAGATTAATGAGTCATGATTTAGGGGGCAAAATTATAGCTTTTTTGGGCACTGCAACCCAATATACATTTCATAAACCAAGGGCTTTAAGTCCCTATAAAGTGTTGCTTCACACCTAAAGGAACAAGGTCAGCTGATTACATCATCTCCAGAAGTTTTCACAGAAAACTGTCAGAACTGGTCCAAGCAGGACCATACAGACTTCCTATTGTAGAGGGTGGATTGCATCCACCTGTCAGTGTAAAAGGTGCGATGCATACTGGAAAGCTCTTCTGTAGGGTGTGATGGGCAACCGTAGACAAATGGCAGAGACAGTTTGCAAGGTGGATCATCATGGAATCTTCCAGACACTTCTCCTAAGACACTTGCTCTCTGAACTCACGCAGGGATGAGTAAGAGATCATCAATCTCCAAGTGGAATCAAGAACTATCAAAGAGGGACATAATCAAAATCCCAGAAGCTAACTCACCCCTCTGCAATCATTAATATGGATCCTCATCCCAGAGATCCAGAGGCTGGAATTTTGTATCTTGTAAGGATGTGTTGTTGGTTTATTGGTGGAATATCATAGTGTTGAGTGATCTAAGCTTTTCATGAGGTGAAGAAGGGCTTTCATGCTTGGAGGATGATGCTGGGTCAGAATAATTGGTTGTAATCCTCTTTTCTATTCTTGATATTAATAAAGCTATTCAATTTTTCCTCCATTCTTGTATGTTTGATGATATATGCATTTGTGTGGTAAATATATATCTGGTCCTATATTGTTTATGAATGTAGATCTTTGTTCTTCTATAGTATTATGCTGCTTTGATTCCACAGGTGCTCTCTGAAGCTAGGTAGGAAGGCAAAGCGGCAAGGATCTGTCAGAAAGGAGAGGAACCAAGCAAGGAACTAAGCGCAGACTGAGGTCGGTGTCATTTGCTCTCCTGTTATCTACTTCTCATAAAGGAAAGCGAAAGTAGTTTTAATTTGTTTGTTTCTAAGATAGCTACTAGTCTTAGTGGGACTAGCAGCTCTGAGTGGGCACTAGATATCCAATAACAGATAGGGAGGGTATTGACTTTAGCACTCTCTATCCCTTCTCTTCTTCAAGCTCTTTAGGTGGAGAAGGTGGGTGATTTTCTAGGAGCACCTTCGCAGATCGAAAGTTGATCTTGTATTTCCACAACATAAGCAAGATAATATGTCTCCCTACCGTTGACTGTTGAACTTTTTGTATGCTTATTGTTTGGGTTTGGATTAGGTTTGGTCAGAATTTGAGTTTTTTTAGGTGATTCAGATGAGTTAGTTGTGGTTGAGGTTGGGATGGAGGCAGTAAAGCAAGAGGTTGGTTTGTTTGAGGCCTCCACCCAATGAGGGGTTTCCCCATTGGGAAGATTGGGGTGGATATGGATGAAAAGGAGGTTGATAGGTTGAGGAGGGTATGGAGGAGCATAAGGCCAAGGAAGATGCGTGGATCATGATGGATAAGTGGAAGCGTACCAAGGATGAAATATGCATTTAATTTGGATTGTAGTGAGGATAATGTGCAGCTTGAATGCCTTGTTGATATGGCCTAGGTCTTGGTGGCCTCCTTTGGTTATGAAAAACACAATTGTTCTGAAACATTGTCTACTCCTCCCTAGTATATAGTTTTTAGGGACTAGAAAATAGGTGCATTTGTCTATTCCATGATTCTCTTCATAGACTAGGCATACTTATATGACATTCAATGGAAATTCATTCCTAGGATGTCTTTTAGTATATCTAGGCCATAAAATAGCTAGTTCCCTCTCTGCTTCTTCTTGATTTCTTTTGATTTTCATGGTATCCATTTGTAATGCAAAGGTATGCAACATTTCACTCTTGAAATCTCAAACATGTTCCCTATCTCATTCTTGATGGATGTTGTGGAGGAGAGAAAGAAACTTACCAAGCCTTGGCTAGCCCTACCTTTTTCCTAGTTTATGCTCCTTACCAATAGGTGTCATATTCATGATTGACTTAATGGGCTATGTAATATTTTCATGCCTTTACTTGTTGCAAAGGTTTTCCATATTTTTAAAAAAAATAAAAAAATAAAAAAAAATGTAAAGAGGGTATACCTTTAAAGAAAATCAAAGGGTGCAAAGAAAATAAAATGGTCAAAAAGTGAAGAAAAATGAGCCCCCCAAAAGAAGAAAGGAAAGTGTTGCAAGTCTAAAATGCCATACTTTTTACTCTTATGTAATAATAAAATTGTGTGGCAACTTGTAACTTATGCCACAATTGGTGAACAGTAAAATAGTTTAAACTTGACTAG